>JAQGBX010000445.1:0-36213 GCA_034698745.1 Megaphyllum sjaelandicum | reverse complement strand
AAATTGGAACCTTTTTAATGTTGATTTGTACAAAATGGAACGTTATACTTTCTGGAAAATGGAACCTTTTTTATGTTAATTTGTACAAAATGGAACGTTTCTCTCTGCAAATTGGAACCTTTTTAATGTTGATTTGTACAAAATGGAACGTTATACTTTCTGGAAAATGGAACCTTTTTTATGTTGATTTGTACAAAATGGAACGTTTCTCTCTGCAAATTGGAACCTTTTTAATGTTGATTTGTACAAAATGGAATGTTTTTTTTAAACTAGAACGTTGATTTTTACAAAATGGAACTTTTAATTTTCATAAAATGGAACGTTACTTTCTAGAAAATGGAACCTTTTTTATGTTGATTTGTACAAAATGGAATGTTTTTTAAAACTAGAACGTTGATTTGTACAAAATGGAGTTTTTATTTTCATATAATCGAATATTTACTTTCTGCAAAATGTAACTTTTTTTTAATGGGTTGCATTTTATTGTAAAATGTAATAACTATTAAATTTGTTCCAGAATTAATTAAGCCCTCAAAAATTAAGACCCACTAATAATTAAAATTGAATTTTTTTATTTATTTAAATAAATATTTAAATATAATTCTAAATTTATATTTTTAAAATAATATTTACTTTTTGAATTATATTTAAATAAAAAAAAAATTGAGTTTTAAGAGTTGGTTTTTTCCGTTATATATAAGAAAGAAATTTCAAAATAATTTTGGAAGTTTTGCTAGTGCATGGGGTCATCCGGTAATTACGTTAATCGCCGATTAGTAAATTTGTTACGCTGTAAGCGGAGGCGGGTCCCAGACTTAATGGCGCAGCCTCGGCCTACTAAACTCTAATTGAGAGCGCACTTAAGGACGCACTTAGCTTCAGGTAAAAACAATACAAAAAAATGACTATTTTGAAACTTAAGTGGATTTAAATTACGACATATTTGAAAAAATATTGTTGAAATTTGGGGAAATTTAATGATTAATTGTTTATTCGAAATTTTGATATTACGATAATTACGGGGTTTGAAGAATGTTTTATGTCCAAGGTGACTTACTTAATAATTTACAAAAGTCAAGGCAATCGAGAAGCGAGGTCTGCATACATACATTTTGAAAATTTGTATACTCGGAAAACGTGGGGAATTTTTACAAATTTCGTACTCTGAAGACATTAAAAATATTGCGAATTTGAATACTTAGAAAACGTGGAAATACTTGCAAATATCCATATTTGGAAAACGTGGGGGAATTTTTGCAAATTTTGTACTCGAAAAACGTGAAACATTATGTACATTACTTGGAAAACGTGGAAAATTGTGTACTCGAAAAACGTGGAAAACATATGTAGGCCTACTGAGAAAACGTGGAAAATAATTGTATACTCGGAAAACGTGAGGATTTTTGCAAAATTTTTCCTCGAAAAACGTGAAAAATGTTGCACATGTCCTCGGAAAACGTAGGAAATTTTTGCAAAATTGAAAACTCGGAAAACGTGGAAATTTGTGCGTGCTCATAAAACATGGAAAACTTTGTAAATTTGATCTACTCGGAAAACGTAGACATTTTTTTGAAAATGTGGAATTCGTAAAACCTGGGGAATTTATACTCGGAAAACGGGGAAAACTTTGAGAATTTTGTATTCGGAAAACATTGAAATTTTGCGTATGCTCATAAAACATATGGAAAATTTTGTAAATTTTCACATATGTACTACTCGGAAAACTTGGAAACTTTTTGCAAATTTTCGTACTCGGAAAACGTGGGGAATTTTGAGAATTTTCATACTCGGAAAACGTGGGGAATTTTGAGAATTTGAATACTCGGAAAACGTGGCAAAATTTTGCAAATTTGTACTAAAAAAAAACCAAGATAAGGGAAAATGTTGCAAATTTGAATATTTGAAAAAAAAAACCGTTGAAATTTGTGCAAATTTGTACTCCTGGCATTGAAAACGTTGAAAATTTTGCACATTTTGTCCTCGGAATTTAAACGTGGAAAATCTTGCAAATTTGTACTCGGAAAACGTGGGGAATTTTGAGAATTTGAATACTCTGAAAACGTGGAAATTTTTCCAAATTTGTATATTCGGAAAACGACGTGGAACATTTTTGGAGAATTTTTATCCTCGTGGGGAAACGTGGCAAAATTTTGCAAATTTGCACTAAAAAAAAAAAACCAAGATAAGGGAAAATGTTGCAAATTTGAATATTTGAAAATAAAAACGTTGAAAATTTTGCACATTTGTCCTCGAAAAACGTGGAACATTTTAAGAGAATTTTAATCCTCGTGGGAAAACGTGGTAAAATTTTGCAAATTTGTACTAAAAAAAAACCAAGATAAGGGAAAATGTTGCAAATTTGAATATTTGAAAAACGTTGAAATTTTGTGCAAATTTGTACTCGGCATTGAAACGTTGAAAATTTTGCACATTTGTCCTCGGAAAACGTGGAACATTTTTGTAAAAAATTTATCCTTGGAAAAACGTGAAACATTCTTTGAAAAAAAAATACGCTCGGGGAGGAGAAGGAGGAGGGAACGTGACAAAACTTTGCAAATTTGTACTTTAAAAAAAAAAACCAAGAGAAGGGAAATTTTTGCAAATTTCTACTTGGAAAATTTTTTGCGTATCATAAAACATGGAAAATTTTGTAAATTTACTTGGAAAACGTGGAAATTTAACTTTGGCAAATTTGTACTCGGAAAACGTGGGGAATTTTGAGAATTTGAATACTCGGAAAACGTGGAAATTTTTCCAAATTTGTCCTCGAAAAACGTGGAACATTTTTGGAAAATTTTTATCCTCGTGGGGAAACGGGGCAAAAATTTTGCAAAAAAAAGCATTAATTTTGGATCGCCAAGACTTGCGTTGAATTTCCCTGACTTTTTTTTTTTTTTTCAAAATAAGCCATTCTTCTCCGCAGACTTTTCCAAACATTTTCAAATTCCCTGACTTTTCCAGGTTTTTTCCAAGTCCCCCATTCCAACTCGCGTTATATTTCCCCACGCACATGTAGTTCAATTTTGTTTTTTGACCTAATGTGTACACGCATGCACGCAGGACGCATATCGAACGAAAAGTGTCGCCATGACGACGGGCCTAGCGCTGATTGGCTGCTTTGAAGGTGGCGTGGTTGGTGGTGGAGTGCGCACGCGCGACCTTCCTTCGACCTCGCAGCCTCGCCTCCGTCCCAACGGCGCCTGGCACTTTTTTCCTCATTCGTCACGCAAGCATTCTCATTCGTTCGTTCCTTTTTTTTCTAATCTGGAATTGTTTTCTTAATGAGACTATTAATAAGCACGAATTAGCATTTCTTTGTTTTTTGTTTTTACTGGTGGCGGTTCTTCGAGGCGTGAATTCCGAGAATTGATGAAGGTGTGTCCTCTAGACTAAGAGATTACGTTTTAATATTAATTAAGTAAGAAACTGTACGTGAGTTGAATGCCGGAAATCGGGTGATAGGTGGCGCTGCTAGCCGGCAGCTGGCGTGATGGCACTTCGAAGAAAGGCACGCGCTGGTCGAAAGAATTGGAATGTGGGGGGGCGCGTGCGAAACGAAGTCTCGAGAAAGAGCCAATGGGGGGAAGGTGCCACTCTGCGCTCGACACAAATTTATATTAAAATAATGGTAATTAAACGGATTTTTTTTTTTTTACTAAGAAAATTTAAAAATATGTTATCTTTTAATTTGTTTAATTTATGCTTATGACATTTTTTTTAACGAAAAAAGGATATTTTCCTTTTGAATTTCTATAATTTATTTTTAAATTCATATTTTATTACTTTATTTATTTTAATTTTTTTATTGATATTTTATAATGTAATTTTTTTTGTTATTGATATTTTGGTACTTTTGTTTCATTTATTTTAATTCCCAGTGAGCGAACCAATTTTTGTTCTTTTTTTTTAAAAAAAAAGAAAAGCATTTTAAAATAACTGAAATAATGACATGAAAATGTGTTTTCAAATTTACAATTTTTTATTACTTTATTCACATTTTATTAAAGCAAATGTTCTGAAAACGTTTTTTACAATGAAAACACCACTTTTTTTTTTTAACTTGGAAAATGTAAAAATGGAAAAAATAAATTTAGTAAAAAAGGGGTAAAAAATTAGTAAAAAAAGCATTTTAAATAACTGAAATAATAAAATGAAAATGTATTTTTGTTTAATAAATTATGAATTTTTTGATTACTTTATTCTTATTTTATTAACAAAAATGTTCAAATTAAAAAAAAAAAGTCAAAAATTGGTTCACTCGCTGGGAATATATAACATGGTATATAAATGAAATAAAAGTATACCAAAATATCAATAACAAAAAAATTACATTCTGAAATATCAATAAAAAAATTAAAATTAATAAAGTAATAAAAAATCAATTTAAGAATAAATTATAGAAATTCAAAAGGAAAAATCCTTTTTTTTGTTTAAAACATTTTGTTTTAAACAAAATGTCATAATCATAAATTAAACAAATTAAAAGAAAACATATTTTTTTAAAGAAAAATTACGATCAAATAAAATAATATTTAAAAAAACAATTGAAGAAATTAAAAAAGAACATTTAATACGTGTTTTTTTTTTAAATTTTCACAAAAATAAAGTAGTAAAATATTAATCTATTTGTCAGGGGAAAAAAACAACTATTTTTTTTTAAAAAAAAAATTTGAAATTTAAAAAAAAATGATAAAATAAAAAAAAATACGATTAAAATGGTCGTTTTTGATGATTATAATAATAAACCAGCATTCTTCGTTTGAGAAAAAAAATATAAATTAGACAATTTTTTACCGAAAGAAATTCCAAAACAAACAAAACTATTTTTCACAAAAAAAACTAACAACAAAAAACAAATGTAGCAACGAGGAAGAGTAAAATTATTGGTCCGCCATCTTGAAAGGGATTTCGGTAATCTTGAATGAAATTCAGAAGAAGTAGCAAAACGTGTGGGTTTGGTTTTGAAACGTTTCCAAAAATTGTTAGGCTAGCTGTGAGTAAAATAGACCATAAAACCCTAATAACAGTTTGTCAATTGTAACTGGAAAAAAAACATAAACACGCATGGTGACGTCATGGCGTCCCGATTCAAGTTGAAATAGCAAATGCAAGTTTACTAAACAATTACAAAAAAATTACAGAAAACTGGAAAACTTTTTTTATAAACTTTCTAGCTTTCTCTCGTTATTTTTTGACGAGAGAAATTGAGAAATTTGACGAAAACCCTTTTAAAATATAGCGGAATTCAATTTGAAAACGTCTTCCAAATCATAGAAAGAAACGTTCCAGAAAACGTTAAATGTTTTTTAAAAAAGCATGTCAAAAATGTTAAATGTTTTTAAAAAAAAAGTATGTCCAAAACGTTACAATTTAAAAAAAAAATTGTCAAAAACGTTACATTTAAAAAAAAATTGTCAAAAACGGTCCATGCTTTTCAAAAGAAATCGTCACAAAAAAGTTCAATTTTTAAAGAAAAATGTTCAAAAACGTTTCATTTTTGTAAAAAAAATTGTCAAAAACGTTCCATTATAAAAAATAATGTTAAAACATTTCATTTTTGTTAAAAGAAGTGTTTTCCGTTTTAAAAACAAATGTCAAAAACGTTCAATTTCCAAAGAAAAATTTTAAAAATCGTTTCATTCTTTTAAAATAATTGACACAAACGTTCCATTATAAAAATAGATGTTAAAAACATTTCATTTTTTTTTTTAAAGAAGTGTTCCATTATAAAAACAAAAGTCAAAAACGTTAGATTTTTAAAGAAAACTGTTAAAAACGTTTTATTCTTGTATTCAAAAACGTTTCATTTTTTTTAAAAAAAGTGTTCCATTATAAAAACATATGTTCCAGTTTTTAAAAAAAAATGTTCACAAACGTTTCAGACTTTTCAAAAATATTGTCAAAAATATTCCATTATAAAAAACAAATGCCAAAAACGTTCCATTTTTAAAGAAAAATGTTCGAAAACGTTCCATTATAAAAACAAATGTTCCATTTAAAAAAAAATGTATCAATAACGTGGCATTATAAAAAAAAATGTCAAAAACGTTCCATTTTTAAAGAAAAATGTTCAAAAACGTTTCATTTTTTTAAAATAATTGTCAAAAACGTTCCATTATTTAAAAAAAACATGTCAAAAACGTTCCATTTAAAAAAATACGTCAAAAACGCTCCATTTTTTTTTCTTTTAAAATGCCCAAAACTTTCCATTAAAAACAACATGTCAAAAAAAAACAAAAAAAAAAACAATTCATTTAATGAAACGAAATTTATAATTTTTCTTTCCATCCCCGTGTTTAATTCACTCTTTCTTTCTGTTTTTTTGCATGTTTCCGAAGAATTTTTAGTTATTCCCCCAAAAATAAAACTGTCTATTAATCATTATTATTATTATTATTATTTGTATAGATTATGGTTACGCGACGAGGTCGTTCGTAATTTTTCGGTTTTTTTGAAGGTGATCAACTCGCGATCCGTTGTTGTATAAAAACCTATTCTCGATTAAAATCGAGGGTTTTTTCTAAAGGGCAGCCTAGCCGTCTACACAAACATTTTTGAGGCCCAAATCTAGGAGGGGTTGAAGGGGGTGAAGGGGTGGGGGGGTGCAGCCTCTGAAATCGTGAAGGCCGTTCTTAGTCTTATAATCTGGTCGCGTCTTAAGTGGTGCGTAACTCGTACGATCTCGACTCGTTATAATATAGCTCGAGATGCCAATCTCAACAATCACCCAACAAATAAATTAAAAAAAAAAAAGCCAAACGAATTTAATCTTTCGGACGAGACGGCCTTCGGACGGACGAACGACGAAACGTGAGACGAATCGAGCGACATTTTAACGAAAATCCGGTCGAAATCGGACGGAAAATGACCACGCTACACACTTTTAAAGGTTTAAAACAACAACCAGGAAAATTTGAACATTTGAAAATCGCGTTCCATTCTGTGGAACGTACGCGACATTCGAAAATTTGAAGGACGGTTCCATTCCCCTGATGGAACGCGATGAATGGTACATTCGAAACTTAAACAAAAAATTAGAAAACTAGCTGTTATATATTCGGTGGAACGCGAAATTTCAAAATTCCAAATACGTTCCATTCGGTGGAATTCGAAATTGGAAAATTAGCAGAACGATCTATTCGGTGGAAGGCGATATTTGAAAATTTGAAATACACGTTCCATGTTCCATTCGGTGGAACGCCAAATTGGAAAATTTGAAAGACGGTTCCATGATGGAACGCGATGAATGGTAAATTCGAAGCTAACAAAAAAATTCGTAAGCTGTTCCATTCGGTGGAACTCGCAATTTGAAAATTCGAAGCACGTTCCATATAAGGTGGAACTCGAAATTTGAGCACGTTCCATTCGGTGGAACGCGAAATTTGAAAATGTCAAAGTTTAAAATATAGGTCTACGTTCCATTTAGTGGAACGCGAAATTTGAACATTCGAAACACATTCTATTCGGTGGAACGCGAAATTTGAAAATGTCAAAATTCAAAGTATATATACGTTCCATTCGATGGAACGCAAAATTTGAAAGGCTGTTCCATTCCTAGCTGCATGCATGGAACGCGATAAATGGAAAATTCGAAAACTGTTCCATTCGGTGGAAAGAAAATGGAAAAATTTGAAAAACTTCAAACTGGCGTTCTTTTACAATGGAATCCGAATGGAACCTATATATATATAGCATTCTATATCTTGAATTCTAAAAAATCGAATCTCGCGTTCTATAAAATGGAATACAGTATAGAACCTCCTAAGTTGACCACATCCATGCATATGTTGGCCACCTTCGTATGTTGACCAAATTTTCATACACTGGTTGGTCACCGTGCACGTTAATTTATGGGAGTTGGATATGTTGACCACCTCCCTATGTTGACCGTTTGGTGTCTGCCCTTGGGTGGTCAACTTACGGAGGTTCTACTGTATGTAGCGTTCTATATATACGTAACATGGAATGAACGGATGTAGTTTCCTAGAGCAATTTGGATGTCCGCCGAGTGATCGAGGGGGTTGTCGTAAATTTCCAATTAAGATGGCCGCTAGAAACGCATCATAGATGGCGCTGGGAATTTGCCAAAAAGAAAAGCGCGCTTGTATGACGTCATGACCCAGGCGCCTGGCGGCCGGCCCAAACTCTTTTAGCCCACTTTTATTTTTAAGGGGGTTTATTTTTGGGGTAACAATTAATGAACCCGAGGACCGGAAGTACGTCGATGTGACGTCATATCGATAATCGCGTCATGTCAGCCCATGTTTCTTTAAATAAACTCGACATGCTCTTGGTTTCGAAACTAAAGACGAGTACGTTTCGAAATGAAAAGTTTGGGAGATTTGATGAAATTGTCCTATATAGTCCAGGGCAACTTGATAGACGCAGGGTGGCACATTAGCGAGTATTGGCTCGTTGCGGAGTCCACTGTGTGAAAGGGGTGAAAAATAAGGGTGTAACCCCGATTAGGGGGTTGTCCAGCAGGACGTCCGAGAAAAACGTGGAAAATTTTGCAAAAAAAATTTTTTATTCGAAAAATGTGAAAATTTTTGGCAAATTTGTACTCGAAAAACGAGGAATTTTTTTTTTTCAAAATTTATTACCCATGAACGTGGAAATTTTTTGCAAAATTTGTACTCGGAAAACGAGGGAAAATTTTGCAAAATTTGTTACTCGGAAAATGTGAAAATTTTTGGAAAATTTGTCACTCGGAAAACGCGGAGAATTTTGCAAAATTTGTATACTCGGAAAACGTCAAGAATTTGGAAATTTGTACTCGCAAAACGGGTAGAATTTTTGCCATTTTTACTCTGAAAAAGTGGAGAATTTTACAAATTTTTACTCGGAAAACGTGAAGAATTTTGCAAATTTTTACTCTGAAAACGTGGAGAATTTTGCGAATTTCAACTCTGAAAACCAGGAGAATTTTGCAAATTTTTACTCTAAAAACGTGGAGAATTCGGAAATTTGTACTCGGCAAAAGTGGAAATTTTTTATTCGGAAAACTGGAGAATTTTGCAGAATTTGTTACTCCTAAAACATGGAAAATCTTGCTAAATTTGTCCTATGGGAAAACTGAAGAATTTTGCAAAGTTTTACTCTGTTTTCAGAGTATTTGGCATGGAGAATTTGGAAATTTGTACTCGGAAAACGTGGAAAAATTAGCAAATTTGTTACTCGGAATTAAAACGTGGAAATGTTTTTCAAATTTGTTACTCGGAGCTCCTAAAACACGGAAAATCTTGCAAAATTTGTCCTCGGAAAACGTGGAAAAATTCCTCAAATTTTTACTCAGAAAACGGGTCCTGGGCTATTTATACACGTGGTTACATGTAGAAGCATTAATTTTGGTTGAATTTCTTCGACTTTTTCAAAACAAGTCGGCGTTCTTCCCTGACTTTTCCAGACCTGCATTTTCAAGTTGTCTGACTTTTGCTACTACATTATTTATTGTTGTGGGGGAGGGGTGTAAGTTGCACCCCTTTGAGGGGTGCAATGACCGCCCCTGTTCTTGTTGTTTTGGGTTTGCTTTTATAATTGTGTGCCAACCAGTCTCAAAATTTAAGTTTTATTGGCCATAAAACTTTTTGTAGTTTTAGGGGTGCAAAAAAGAACCTCCTCAAATATCAAACTCAAATAAAAGGGGTCGCGAGGTCAAACTAGAGGTCAGCAGACGGGGAAAACCCAGCTAGCGCCCCCTATATTCTATAGTTTTAGAAATCGTAGAAACTATATGCGCATTTTTAATAGCAAAAAAAAATTGTGGAAATATGATTTTGTTTAAATTTGACAAACTGCACTTTCTTCAAATTTCTCGTAATATTTCCAAAGTGTCAATTTTAAAACTAAAATATTTTACAAAATTTCCATTCTTACCCAATAATTTTATCAAATTTCCCCCTCCTTTTTCAACCCTAAATTTATCCACGAATTCCCCATTTTCGACCCAACATTTGCAATTTTTAACCCAAACATTTCCAAAAAAAAATCCATTTTTGACCCGAGATTTCCTGAAATTTCCATTTTCGACCTAAATATTAAAATTTCCATTATAACCCAATTATTTAAAAAAATTTACCCCTCCTTTTTCATTCCTAAATTTATCCACAAATTCCCCATTTTCGACCCAAGATTTCCAATTTCTTACCCAAACATTTCCAAAAAAACAATCCATTTTTTATTCAAGATTTCCTGAAATTTCATAAAAAAAAATCCATTTTTGATCCAAGATTTCCTGAAATTTCCATTTTCGACCTAAATATTTTCCAAAATTTCCATTAGTACCCAATTATTTATCAAATTCCCCCTCCTTTTTCAAATTTGTCTACGAATTCCCCAATTTCGACCCAAGATTTCCAAAATTTTCACACAAACATTTCCAAAAAAAATCCATTTTTGACCCAAGATTTCCTGAAATTTCCATTTTCGACCTAAACATATTTCAAAATTTCCTTTATTACACAATTATTTATCAAATTTCCCCCCCTTCCCTTTTTCAACCCTAAATTTATTCACAAATTCCCCATTTTCGACCCAAGATTTCAAATTTTTCACCCAAACATTTCCGAAAAAAAAATTCCATTTTTGACCCAAGATTTCCTGAAATTTCCAATTTCGACTTGAATATTTTCCAAAATTTCCATTTTTACCCAAAGTTTCATAAAATTTCTGTTTTAAAGGCACACAATTTTCACGAATTCGCATAACCAAAACTATTTCCGCAAATTCCCAAGGTTTTCACGAAAAATACTACCACAAATTTTTCCAAAATTCCTATTTTCAACCCCGAGATTTTCCCAGCAACTTATATACTTTTTACTTTAATTTCAACCAAAATTCCACTTTCTACATCCGCAAATTTAAAGTTTTATGCCATTTGAAAATTTTCACGAAAAATACTACCACAAATTTTCCCAAAAATTCCCAATTTCAACCCCGACATTTTTCCATCAACTTCCACAGTTTTTACTTTAATTTCAACGAAATTATTCCACTATCTACATCCGCAAATTTCAATTTTCCCCCCGACATATATATCTCCGAAAATTCCCCCAAAAATTTGTAAAATTGAAAATTTCGAACCTATAACCTATAACGTTGTTTTTCTCCAAAAACTATATATCCCTCATTTTCAAATGGCACAAATGTCCCCAAAAATTTCCCGAAATTTTTTTCCAAACTTTACTATATTTTACAGCCAGCCTTTTTTTTTCAAAGCGCTTACTCGTCATGCAGGTGGCGCCACCCTCGGACGTCCGATCACGTGATGACGTCACATATCCAACCCCCGAACAATGATATTTAACAAAAACAAAAAAAAGCAAAAAAAAAATGGTCACAATTGACAGTGTAGAGTTTTCGAAACAATGGATTTTGATTGGCTTAGCAATTTTTGGTTTCGTCCTTTTGAAGGTCATCACCTTGAACCAAGGTCAAAAGCAGAGCAACTTTTTTTAATTAGCATTTATATTTCATTTATACTGCAATTTCTGTGCCAAAAAAATCACACCCCCTTTTTTAAGGCCCAAAATTTCTTTTATTTTTTTTTTTTCTGTCAATGAAAAAAAACAAAAAACTTAGCACAAAGTCATCGTGACTCGACTTGATTTTAAGACTAATTAAATCGATATCAAAATCGGGATTAAACCACAAATTAAACTCGGATTAAAAAAAGATTTTAAAAATGGGATTAAAAAGATTACGAAATAAGATTGAAAGGTTAAATCTTGGATTTGAAAATAGTAAAAGAATATGAAGGATTTGTACTTAAGTGAGGGATTGAAAAAACGCCTATTTAAACGCTGGGTTCTGACAGGAGCCAATGAGGAGCGAGTGCCGGTCTGCGGCGAGTTTGGGTCGAGAAATAAACGAACGTGCGTACACACAGGGTCCCCCAGACCTGGAAAACCTGGAAAAGTCAGGGAATTTAAAAGTCTCATATTCAAAATATTTTCTTGCTAATTTTGCAAAATTTTCAAAAAATATTCCTGCTTTTTGTTTCGTAAATATATTTTTCAATATTTTAAAATTGTCATTGGAAAATCTTGCAAAATTTTGTGGAAAAATTGAAAAACTTTAAAAGTCAGGTAATTTGAATGTGACATGTGACTTAATTTGTGTTTTCAACATGCCATTGCTATAGCAGGGTTCCCTTAGACATGGAAAACCTGGAAAAGTCAGGGAAGTTGAGAATGACCTGGAAAAGTCAGGGAAGAAAGGTTTATTTTGAAAAAAGTCAGGGAAATTTAACGCAGTCATGGCGATCCAAAATTAATACTTCTACAAGGTTTACTTAGGGCACATTTTCCGAAAAAAAATGTGCAAAAAATGTCCACATTTTCGGATTACAGATTTGCTAAAATTTCCACGTTTTCTTGAGTACAAATTTTTAAAATTGTCCACCTTTTCTGAGTACAAATTTGCAAAGTTTTCCACGTTTTGCGAGGACAAAATTGCAAAATGTCTCACTTTTTCCGAGCACAAATTTTAAAAAATTTCTATGTTAATTTTCGAAATAGTCGTTAGTAAATTTAAAAAATCAAATATTTTCCAGTATCAATTTTGGAAAAAAACAATTTTTCACGTTGTCATTGGTCAGGGAATTTTTTTTTTTTGATACCTGGAAAAGTCAGGGAAGTTGAAAATGATATTTCGATCTGGGGGAACCCTGGCACATGTCTTGGCTTCATTAAATGATTTTCGTGCGAATCGTATCGAAATATATCGATTAGAAAAAAATATCAGAAAAATGTCCCCTATATATTTCAATAAAAGATGATTTCGTGACGATCTTGTTACGATTCTGTGACGATTCATTCACGATCTTGCAATAAATCGGCGACAATTTCATGACTTTTTATTGCAAAAATTTTGTAGTATGATTTCGTAATTTTCGTGACAATTTCGTTACGATTCGGTGACTTTATCTGTAAAGATTGTTAATTCTTTGACGATTTTGGGAAGATTTTATTACAATTTTTTGACAATTTTGTGACAAGTCTTCTCGAAGTTTCTGTGACAAAATTGCCAAGGTTTTGTAGTAATTTTGTCACGATTCATTGACGATTATGTGACTTTTATCTGCAAAGACTTGACAATAATTCTGTGACGATCTATGTGAAGATTTCGAGACAATTCTTTGACTTTTATCTGTAAAGATTTCATGATAATTCTGCGACGATTTTGTGTGAAGATTCTGTGACGATTTTGTTACAATTCTCTGACAACTTTGTGACAATTCTTCTCGGAGTTTCTGTGAAGATACCGTGATATATTTGCGACGGTTTTGTAACAGTTTTGTCACGATTCATTGACGATTTTATGACGATTCTGTGACTTTATCCGTAAAGATTTTGTTAATTCTGCGATGATTTTGTTACAATCTTTGCGACGATTTTGTGACGATCTCGTTACAATTTTGTGACCGAATTTTTTACGATTCTGCGACGATCTTGGTGAAGATTTCGTGACAATTCATTGACGATTTTATGGCGATTCTGTGACTTTATCCATAAAGATTTTGTTAATTCTGCGATGATTTTGTTACGATTTTGTGACGATCTCGTTACAATTTTCTGACGATCTCGTTACAATTTTGTGACAATTCTTCGCGAAAATTCTGTGACGATCTCGTTACAATTTTTTTACGATTTTGCGACGATTTTGTGACGATCTCGTTACAATTTTGTGACAATTCTTCGCGAAAATTCTGTTACGATCTCGTTACAATTTTGTGACGAATTTGTTACGATTCTGCGACGATCTTGGTGAAGATTTCGTGACGATTTAATCGCGACATTTTGACGATTCAGAGGCGATTTCCTGGCGATCTGATGGCGACTTTGATAAAATCGTAGAAAATTTGAAAACAAAAGCAAGATGGCGGCCGCTTGGAAACTAGTGAATGAAAAACGGCGTAACTCGAAACTTTTAATTGAGCGAGTTTGATAAACAGTCTAGTAAGTGACCTTTTCTGGAGAAAAAAGCTGACCGGAAGGAACTTCGATCTTCGTAATTAGCCTGCACCGAGTATAAAATGTCTTCTATTAATAGCCTCTTAAGAAATAGACCACCGGGGAATTTCTGCTCTCAAATTTCTAGGAAAAATTTAAAATTAGACGAACTTGGAACCCAATTTTATTTCAGGAATAACAAAAATCGTTATACGACAGTTGTGTCACTTTTACTTTACCATAAATCACTATTACAACTTTGTTTATCTTAAATTTGAAAAAAAAAATTGAATTGTGTCACTTTTATAACTAAGTTTATTTTAAATTTTAAAAGTAAATTGAAATGTGTCATTTTAATAGCTTGGCTTATGTTAAATTTGAAAAAAAATTGAATTGTGTCACTTTTATAACTAAGTTTATTTTAAATTTTAAAAGTAAATTGATTTGTGTCATTTAAATAGCTTGGCTTACGTTAAATGAAAAAAAAATTGAATTGTGTCACTTTTATAACTCAATCTTAAATTTGAAAAGCAAGTTGAGTTGTGTCACTTTAATAGCTTGGCTTATGTTAAATTTAAAAAAAATTGAATTGTGTCACTTTTATGACTAAGTTTATTTTAAAAGTAAATCGAGTTGTGTCACTTTAAGAGCTTGGCTTATGTTAAACTTAAAAAAAATCAATTGTGTCACTTTTATAACTAAGTTTATTTTAAATTTTAAAAGTAAATTGAGTTGTGTTACTTTAATAGCTTGGTTTATGTTAAATAAAAAAATTGAATTGTGTCACTTTTAGAACTTAATCTTAAATTTGAAAAGCAAGTGGAGTTGTGTCACTTTTATAGCTTATGGCTTATCTTAAATTTGAAAAAAAATCGAGTTGTGACACTTTTAACTTTGTTTATACTATTGTATTAGAAGTGACACAACTCAATAAATTGTCAATTTTTGAATTAAGACTATATATGTTGAGTAAAAACGACACATCTTAGCTAATGTATAGTTTCTGCTAAATGAAATATATGTATATCGTTACATCAAAAGTGACACAACTCAAAAAATGTTTCAAATTTTCGGTTTATGACGATATTAAAGTGAAATGTAAACTATCTCCATGTTGAGTAAAAACGACACATCTTAGCTAACTTATTTTTTTTGCTAAATTTCTCGTTACATCAAAAGTGACCCAACTCAAACAAAACGTTTCAATTTCCGGTTTAAGACGATGTTAAATGGAACGAAACGAGTTCTTTACATTCGGTAAAAACGACACATCTTAAGTTTGGGCTATAAGAAATGTATATGAGAAGCGATACAACTAAGAAACTGTCAATTTCTCAACAATGTTAAGTTGTGTCACTTTTGAAGCGGAAGTAGTTTATATTTGATGTTAATTTTGTTTCTTTTTTGTTAACAGGAAGTTCGTTGCGGCTACGTGGTCCTTCTAATGGTCATTTATTGGATGACCGAAGCTCTTCCTTTGGCCGTGACCTCGCTACTTCCGGTGGCCCTTTTCCCTTTGCTGGGGGTCATGAGCACGGAAAGTGTGTCCATTACATATCTCAAAGTAAGTACAAACTTTTAACCGAAATTTTCAAGAATTTTGAAGATGGAAAACTTGCATCAAGTGGAAAAAATCTATCGATTTTTGGACAATTTTGAAAATTGTACAAATGTTTGCGAAAATAACAATTTTAGTTTGTTTTTAGAAAATTGTGATTTTTTTTGCAAATTGGAAAAAATTATAATTTTTCTGTGTTTAAAATTTTTTTTTAAATTATACATTTTCTTGACAAAGATGAACAGATTTTGAGTTAAGATTGTACTTTTTGGACAGATTTCTTTTCTTATAATTGGACAAAATTTGACAGATTTTTGTTGTTGTTAAAATTGGACAGATTTTTTGTTGTTGTTAAAATTGGACAGATTTTTGTTATGGACAAAATTGGAAAGATTTTAATTTTTGTTAAAATTGAACATTTTTTAATGTAAAATTGGACAGATGTATTTTGTTATAATTTGACAAAATTGGACAGATTTTTGTTGTTGTTAAAATTGGACAGATTAATTTTGTTGTTAAAATTGGACAGATTTATTTTGTTATAAGTTGACAAAATTGGACAAATTTTTGTGTTAAATGTGGACAGATTTATTTTGTTTTAATTTGACAAAATTGGACAGATTAATTTTGTTGTTAAAATTGGACAGATTTATTATGTTGTTAAAATTGGACAGATTTTTGTTGTTAAAATTGGACAGATTTTTGTGTTAAATGTGGACAGATTTATTTTGTTTTAATTTGACAAAATTGGACAGATTTTTGTGTTAAATGTGGACAGATTTTTTTAAAAAAATTATACTTTTTCTTGACAAAACTGGACAGATTTCTTGCGTCATAATTTGACAGATTTTTGAAGAAAATTGTACATTATGTTTGGACAAAATTAGACAGATTTGAATTGCTTTTAAAATTTAACATTTTGTAATGTAACAGATGTATTTTGTTATAATTTGACAAAATTGGGCAGATTTTTGTGTCAAATATGGACAGTTTTTTTTTAAAAAATTATACGTTTTCTTGACAAAACTGGACAGATTTCTTGCGTGATAATTTGACAGATTTTTGGACAAAATTCGACAGATTTATGTGTTAAATTTAAACAGATTTTTTGAGAAACTTTACATTTTCGTGACAAAATTGGACAGATTTTCAGTTAAGATTGTGCATTTTTTTTTGTGGAGAAAATTGGACAGAGTGTATGAGAAAATCACACATTTTTTTTAGAAAACTAAACAGATTTTTTGATTAAAATGGCACATAAAAATGTACAATTTTTAAAAATATATTAATATATTTGTCCACATTTAACACATCTCTACACTTTTGTCAAACATATGTACAATTTTCTCAAAACAAATGTCAATTTTTGTAAAATATATATATATATATATATATATATAAATATATATAATTTTAACAACTACAAAAATCTGTCCAATTTTAACACAAAATATATGTGTGTTAAAATTGAGCATTTTCTTAAAATAAAAATTGGACAAATTTCTGATAAAATCGTCCATAATTCGTTAGACAAAATTGTATATCAGTAGAACCTCCTAAGTTGACGACCTTCATATGTTGACCACCTCCGTATGTTGACCAAATTTTCATACACTGCAGTTTGGTCACCATGCACGTTAATTTATGGGAGATGGACCTCCATATGTTGACCACCTTCCTATGTTGACCATTTTGTTTCCGCCCTTGAGTGGTCAACTTACGGAGGTTCTACTGTAGTTTTTCTTTTGGTAAAAATCAGCATTTCTTAGATAAGTCTTCAATTAATTGCCGCAAATATATTTCCTTTACGTGAATTGGTCAAGGGCAAGAGTCCAGCTGCCTCTGACCGCATCATCTTCGCCATTTTTTTTAATTCAATTTTAATTAAATTATAATTAAAGGCGATTAAAAAATCTTCCGGCGCCAGAAATCCTAATTGTCTCTTTTTCAAACAGCGATTAAAAATTTAATTCAAAGGTTTTAATTAATCCTTATCAAAAAAAAAGTTGAATGTCACATCGTAATTAAATGGCCAATAGAATTAAACGAGGAAAGAATTTATCGTAATTTATAGTAGCCATTATTTCGAAGCACTTTCCACTTCTGACATTCAAACAATAACGTTTACAAATATTTGAAATTTATCTTAGAAAACATCCTCCAATCAAAAAAGATTTAAAAAAAATTCATCAAAAGTTGTACCAGAAAACAAAAAAATTCTAAAAAGTTTTTTTTTTCCTGCTATTTATAGTTTTCGTTAATTATAATTTTCCTAAAACGAAAATATCAGTAATCGAACACCAACGTTTCGAAGAAAGTCTAACCATTAACTAAAAAGCTAATTATAACTTTTTAATCGCATACTTCTTGGCAAAGTTAATTTGCTCAACATTTCGAAATTAGAAATCCGCGAATGGAAATTGAGATGCTGATGGCTCTCGAAAATTAATCGACATTTTACTTCCTTGAAAATTGTAAACGAAAAGGGTAAATATGAGAAAAAGAGAAAATAGGACTTTAAAAAAAAAAAAATTAAATATCGGAACAAATGAATAGAACGTTTTGTTTCAAAAATCGAACGTGTCTTTCCCAAAAAAAAAAAAAGTAAAACCTTTACTTGTTGTAAATGGGAACGTTTCTTTTTTCTTTTTTTTTTTTTAGAAAAAATCAAACTGTTTCGTTCCAATAAATCGAACGTTTTTTTTTTTTTTTTTTTTTTTTTTTTAAATGGAACTTTTCGTTCTAATAAATCGAAGGTTTTATATTTTTTTTAAAATGAAACTTTCGTTCCAATAAATCAAACTTTTTTTTTTTTTTAAATCAAACTTTTTCGTTCTAATTAATCGAACTTTTTCCTTCTAATAAATCGAACTGTTTCGTTCGAAGTAATCAAACTGTTTCGTTCTAAGTAATCGAACTGTTTCGTTCTAATTAATCGAACTTTTTCCTTCTAATAAATCGAACTGTTTCGTTCTAAGTAATCGAACTGTTTCGTTCTAAGTAATCGAACTTTTTCGTTCTAAGTAATCGAACTTTTTCGTTCTAAGTAATCGAACTTTTTCGTTCTAAGTAATCGAACTGTTTCGTTCTAAGTAATCGAACTTTTTCTTTCTAAGTAATCGAACTTTTTCGTTCTAATTAATCGAACTGTCTTGTTTCATTCTCATTCCAACTTTTCGTTTCAATATGCAGTATAGTTTTGGTAAATTTATACACTCGTAGTTCCATTGAATCGAACTTTCGATTCAAATAAACGGAATTACAGGAAATGGAACGATTACTAATTTTTAAAATCGTGAGTAGAGCGCACCATCTATCGGAGGAAGCTAGAAGCCTCGATTCAAAAAATAAAACTTGAATTTGAAACTTTGGACTTTTTCCCAATCGCCAGACAATTTGATTGAAAATAAAATATCAATTTTCAAGCCTCGAAAAAGAAACAAAGTTTCGATCGTGCGATATGTCGACTCATTTGCATCATTAGTCAATTTTTTTTTCTTTTTTCGATTAACTTGACCCCTTGACCCCTATCACGTAATCGTCCTTTACACGTGTACTGTTCGACTACTGGTTTTTTTTTCTTAAAAAAACCTTAACCTTGGCACTGGCATCGAACGTTTTTGGCACTTTTAAAAAATTTACGTAACTCGCTTCGTTTTTTTGGCACTTGGCCCAACCTGAGTACGTGCGCACGTACGGTTCTTTTTGCATTATGCAAAAAAGTTTCAAAAATTAATGGCCGCGCTTGGCACGCCACTGTCAGACGATGATGGAAATCTCGAATTTTTGGCAAACTTTTCTCGTAATGTGCTAAAATTGGGGGCTGGGGAGATGTGGCGCCACCTCGTGGCGGTGACGTGCGTTTGCCGAATTCGCAACTTCTGTATTTGGAGTTTTTCCAGAGTTTTTTCATCGGATTTCAAAATTTTTCTATCGGATTTTGCAAAGTTTTCCACATAACATCCCAAACTAAAGTTTTCCACCAAATCCGAAACAAACGTTTTCCACAACACTTTTCCAAAAAATCGCAATCAAAAGTTTTCCGCCTAATCTAAAACAAAAATTTCCATGGATTTCCAAAGTTTTCCATAAAATCTCGAACACAAAGTTTTCCATCGGATTTCCAAAATTTTATCGTTAGAATTCCAGAGTTTTCCACAAAATTCTAAACAAGTTTTCCACAAAAATTCCGAACATAAGTTTTCCGCAAACCATTCCGAACAAAAGTTTTTCCATTAGGTTTCAAAAAAATTCCTGCAAATCCCAAATAAGTGTTCGATCGGATTTTCCAAAGTTTTCCACATAATATCCCAAACCAAAGTTTTCCACCAAATCCGAAAGAAAAGTTTTCCACAACACTTTTCCAAAATATCGCAGTCAAAAGTTTTCCACCAAATCCAAAACAAAAGTTTCCATGGATTTCCAAAGTTTTCCATAAAATCCCGAACACAAAGTTTCCCAGGGGATTTTGCAAAATTTTCCCGTTAGAATTCCAAAGTTTTCCAAAAGATTCCGAACAAGTTTTCCGCGAAAATTCCGAGCAAAAGTTTTCCATTAGGTTTCAAAAAAATTCCTCCAAGTCACAAATAAAAGTTTTCCGTCGGATTTTTAAAGTTTTCCACAAATTCCTAAAAAAAGTTTTCCGTTGGATTTCCAGAGTTTGCCACAAATTTCCAAACAGGTTTTCCGCAAACTCCGAACAAAAGTTTTCCATTAGATTTCAAAAGCTGTACGCCACTAAATTCCCAACATAAGTTTTCCATCGGTTCCTAAGTTTTCCAAAAAATTCCCAACACAACTTTTCCCATCGGATTTCAAAAATTTTCCATCGGATTTTCCACAAAATATCCTAAACAAAAGTTTTCCACAAAATCCGAAACGAAAGTTTTCCACAAAATCCTAAACAACTGTTCTGTCGGATTTCCAAAGTTTTTCACCAAATCGCGAACACAATTTTTTCATTACATTTCAAAAATTTTCCAAAAAAATCTCAATCAAACGTTTTCCACCAAATCCAAAACAAAAGTTTCCATGGATTTCCAAAGTTTTCTATGAAATCCCGAACACATAGTTTTTCATTTTGATTTCCAAAGTTTTCCACATCCCTAGAAGCTTTTTCCTACTCACGCAAACCAGGCAGAATAATTCCAAAATAAAATTCATAAATCCGAACATATTTTTTTTCCAAGTCTGATAATTCCAAAGTTTCCAATTCCCGAGAAACATTTTGACAATTTTCAAGCTTCCTGAATGCCGAGAAGGAATTGCCATATACAGTACAGCGTATGATTCCAGTTTCCTTATCCTTAAAAACTTTACATCATTTCCAAACATTCCAATTGGATAAGTCCAAAAAGTCTCCAAAATAATGAAAAAACAACTTTTCCATTGTGATTTCCAAACGTTTCCAATGTCCACAACCCATTTCATTGTTCAGCACTCTAAAAATCCTCCTCTTTGTCCATTCTTGCAGGAGGCCAACATGATGTTCTTCGGTGGACTGGTCATCGCCATCGCAGTCGAGCATTGCAACCTCCACCAGAGGATCGCTCTTAGAGTCATGATGATCTGCGGCACAACGCCCAAGTGGTGGGTGACCATCTACTGACCACTCGGTCAACAGTCCATGGTCCATTCCTGATCTTCTGACCATGTTCTTTTTTCACTGCCCACAGGCTCATGTTCGGCTTCATGATGACCAGCATGTTCATGTCCATGTGGATCAACAACACGGCCGCCACGGCCATGATGATGCCAATCATCGAGGCTGTTCTGGACGAACTCTTCCGCAATGACATCTCAAATCTGGAGGAAGGCAAAGGAGGCATCATCAACCCTTCGCTGGAGATGAGATCAGAAAGTGAGTGCTTTGTCCCCCAAAGTGAAGAACTTGAGCTCGATCTCGAGTACGTGCCTCGCATTCTCTCTGAACGCCACCTGGCTTGCTCTCTTCCGGTGATTTGGTAGCGAAAAAACTAACTCGTTGGTCCTCCGAGGATGGAAAGCTCTAAAATCTTTGGAAGAACTGTAGCAAAGTCTTCTCGGAACTCGTTCCAACCATCAGAACTGCTATTCTTCCTTGGTTTTTAGGCTTTCATTCCTGGAGAACTACTGTCCTCCAAAGTCCTTTCCGGTCCTTAACCGTGTCTTTGTGGATTTATTAACAATTCGTGAGCCTCTTGTACCCCACCTTCCGTTATCGTTGCTCGCCATGTTTCATTTGTCCGTTGTTGTTGTTCTCGTTTTCCATCTAGATATTCATTACATTACCCCAAGTAACACTTCCGAGATCCTATTGCAAATTGATGAACCTCCCAGCTTTAACCCCCTTCACTGTAAGTGCGGTCCACCGCCCGACCCTCATCCTCCTTTTAGTCTTGCCAGAGGCCATCGGGCTACGGCGATTCAACCCGTGTCTTCCTTACCAAAAATTATTTGCGATGCGGCGGCAAAACTGCAGTCAGGATCCCTCTTGAAGAGTCTCGGCTCTGAGTGTCTGCTTGACCGACAAGAGATTCCATAATGTGCAAGACCTATCTTGGGCGGTCATGTGATATAGCAGGGATCTCTTGGACGACTGACCGTAGACATCCCCCGTTCAGGGTACGGACCATTAGAAAGTAACTGGAGACAATTTTTGGCCATCAAATCGATGTCCAGGACTTCTAGGACGACCTGAACTATGAAAAACACCTCTAAAATGACTGACCGTAGATATCTCCCGTTGAGGTTATGGGCCATAAGAAAGTGTCTAAAGACAATTCCAGACTATTGAGCCAATGTCCAAGACTTCTTGGGCGATCTGAGCAATGACCACAACCTCTTAGATGACCTTAGATATCTTCTATTTAGAATAATGACCAAGTGCCTGAAGAATGTCCAAATCTATGTTCCGAGTCTTCTTGGATAACCCGAGCTATTGCCAAGACCTCTTAGATAACCACAGACATCCCTCCTACAGGTTACTGACCAATTGCCTGAAGAAAATTTATGACCATTGAATTAATGTCAAAGACTTCTTGGATGACACTCAACATCTTTCCTCGAGGTTAGCACCTAAAGGCTTTCAGATAATTTTGTCCATGTCCAAAATTCCTTGAACAAAAAGCAGAAAATGGCCGCACACAAATGATTTCCAGAGGTAATGAGCAACGTTACAATGGTCCGTAATCCTCGCAAAAACCCACCAACATCCCATCCTTAAGAAGTTATTGTCCTCCATAGCTTAGACCTTTTACTAGACCTAATATTTTCCTTATCGAGACCTCTATAGTCATCAGAAAAACGCTCTTTGACCACTTCAGACTTTCACAGAGATCCACCAACTCTTCCATTGACCGCACATATCTTAACACTGCAATGTCACGAGCAAACATCCAGAGTCCGAGTATCGTTCTGAATGCTTGCTTTTTTACAGCACGTCTGCAAATAGACCAAAAATCCTCAATCTTCGGAAGATTCGAGAAATGTCTCTTGCTTTTGGCACATGCTTTTCACATCCGCTTGTCCACACGCACACACGCCCAATTTTCGCATCGTATATCTTGCTTCGCTTGCCTGTGGCTTTTTTTCGAACGGGTTGGATTGCACAGTCGTCCCTTGGAGAAGGACTGCCGAGTCCTCCTCACAAGTAGTTCCCGCTTTGCTCGTATTACCTCAGAGCTCATCTTTTTTGTCCACACTTGCAGGTTCTCCGGAAAGAAGCACACCGGAGCGCAACGAGTCCAGCAAGAACCTCCTGTCTTATACCACTCCCGTGGTGCTCACCGCTGCCGATGTGCAAGAGCGCCGGCTCTTGAGGAAGCTGCTTATGCTCAGCTTGGCCTACTCTTCCAACATCGGTGGCACCGGAACACTGACCGGTACCGCTCCCAACCTCGTGCTCAAGGGAATCCTTGACCAGTAAGCATGGATTTTATTAGTGAAGTCTAGTTTAGTAGGTTAGGTTTATGGACCAGATGAGACAGGATTTGTAAAATGCAAAATGTTAGATGCAGAGACACCAAGTGCTCACTTGACCAAGGCTTCTTCGGCCTTGGTCGATTGATATTCCATTTCTTGACCACGTTAAATTTACTATCTCATTGATTACATAAATGCTATCATATCTTGACTGCATTGCCATATCTTGACCACATCAACATTACAAAATATTGATCACATTATAATATCTCAGTTGACTATTGAGGTTTAAGGGCACGATGCATAAATAGCGCAATAAATCAAAAGGGGGCTTCTTGGCCATGTATTTGATTGTCATAATGAATGACCAGTTGTTCATCAAGGGATTACTGGACCAAAGATCTTCAGAAATTTGGCTAATTGTTTATTTTTAATGGTTCAATGTTTAAAACTCAAAATGACCAATACATTGATCCAAAGAGCTTAATTAACCACTTTAATTCTTTCCCCAGGCTCTATGGCAGTGCCACCGGCTTGAACTTTGCCTCCTGGATGGTGTTTGCGGTACCCACCATGCTCCTCTGCTGTCTGGGTGCGTGGATGTTGTTGCAGGTCTTGTACATCTGGTACCGACCCAAGGGCGCCCGTCAAGACCGTAGCCAAATCATCAAGCAACTCATCAGCACCAAGTACCAGGAATTGGGACCCATGTCGTAAGTATTTCCCACAAACTATTACCGGTAATAAATAAAAATAGGCTCCTGTCCTACTATGTTCATTGACCAACATCCCTTTCCTGCTTTTCCCAGATTTCACGAATCGGCCGTTCTTTTCCTTTTTGTAATCCTGATCATCCTCTGGCTGTTCCGTGAGCCGCAGTTCATCACTGGTTGGGCAGACTACTTTCCAGAAGTGTAAGTAGTTGTCTCTTGTAAAGTGCCATTGGGTACCACATCAAGATCCTCAGTATCCCATTCTCGATGTCTCTCTGCAAAATTAAATCTAATTAATAGATTCTTCTTTTATGTTTCAGGAAAATCAAGGATGCCACCGCTGCCATCGGAGTGGTCATTATGCTTTTCGTCATCCCGGCCCACTTTGAACTTCCCGGCTTCCTCGGCAAGAGAAGTGAGTATGGATGACGACCAAGTGGATGTCCTCCAAGCCCGTGTAACCTATCATGTTATTAACACGAAGCATTTTTTATGTCTTCCTTCAAGGTTCATACAATTGCGCAATCCGTCGTGACTTGAGCAAGACCCTGCTGGAATGGAAGGTGCTGCAAGAGAGGATGCCATGGGGAATCTTGCTCTTGCTCGGAGGTGGATTTGCGCTAGCTGAAGGATCTAAGGTAAAAAAAAGAAAATGAAATATTATGAACCTCTGGAACCTTTGCCAGAAGTGTAGTTTTTGATTGCTCGAGATAAACATATCTTGACAAGCCTTCAAAAACTGTTTGATCTACCAAATTATCTATCTGTCCGCAAGAACCAGTCAATGATCCTCGGATCAAGCATATTCAAAAGAAAAATATAGTCTGAATTAGTAAACGATGTCATAACTGCAACTCATTTCTCAACCACTTTAGGTGTCTGGACTTTCCAAATGGTTAGGCATGCAGCTGGAATCCTTTGAAGTGATGCCACCTGCGGCCATTGTCTTCGTTGTCTGTATCATCGCAGCTGTTTTGACAGAAGTGGCCAGCAACACGGCCACAGCCACTATCCTATTGCCCATTCTGGCCAACATGGTAAGTCTCGAGAGATGGACAATAGCGCTCGAACCCTGTCCGGGCATTGATCAGTTGTCTAATCCTTGTCCAACTTCCCTTTTACAGTCCCAAGCCGTCAATGTCCATCCATTGTACCTCATGCTGCCAGCCACCGTGACCTGCTCCTTCGCCTTCATGTTGCCCATTGCCACACCACCCAATGCCATCGTCTTTTCTTCTGGAAGCATGGAAACCAAAGA
This sequence comes from Megaphyllum sjaelandicum, assembly GCA_034698745.1. Taxonomy (NCBI): domain Eukaryota; kingdom Metazoa; phylum Arthropoda; class Diplopoda; order Julida; family Julidae; genus Megaphyllum; species Megaphyllum sjaelandicum. The sequence goes on along the minus strand of JAQGBX010000445.1, from coordinate 10,830 downwards.
AATGGTAAGTCGTGGACAACTGTTTCAAAAAAAAAACTCGTCGTTTAAGAGACAGCTTGCCTTAGTCAGAAAAATCTTATCTATTTTAATTTTTTCTTGTCTAGTATTTTCCCGGATTTTTGATGAAGCTGATGACCCTGGCAGTGACAATGCTGATGATCAACACGGTGGGAGTCTACGTCTTTGACCTCAACACCTTCCCGGCTTGGGCCGGTGCATCGAACCTGACTGAAGTGACCAAACAGATGATGGACTTCACCACATCGGCCGTGGTGACGCTGACCACCGAGAGCACGATAGCTGCGACAGCTGCCATGCTGACCACCGAGGCCTCAACGATAGCCACCGCGGTGGTCAACGCGACCCTCACGGGGGTGGTATGAGGATCGGTCAGCAGACTATTCACCGATAATTTTTTAGCGTATTAAATGAAGAAATACTAGACGAAAAAGGGACCACCAGCAACACCCCCTTTCCCGAAATTTCCTCTGCTGGACAGCCGGACGGTTGAGTGACCAGGCGAGTCGTTTCGAGACAGCGGATATATCGGACATTGAAATGTGCGGGACACTCCTTCTCGTGCGTTAGATTGGTCATGCTTCCCTCCTTCCCTATCTCTTCGGACACTGCGGTCTGGAAATTCTGCGCTTTTCGGACTACCGGAGATCTGTCATCTTTCTCTTTATTTTTGGATGCTGAGGAATGGTCATGCTGCGCTTTTCGTAGTCTGGGGTCCAGTCATCCGTTGTCATCCATTGAACACAATCCTCTATTCTTCTCTCTTGACACCGGTGATGGACTAGGCATTCTTATCTTTTCCTACACCATGGAGCGGTTATCTCTCATTTTGGACTCAAGTGCCAATTATCCAATTTTCTACGAACACCGATAACCAGCCATCCTTCTTTTTGGACACTACTAAATGCTTTATTCACCATCTTCTGACAATGAAAACCATTCATCCTTCTTCCACTTCTTTTTAACATCGAGGATGATTTAGGCTAATCTCTCTTTATTGGACATCGAAGTCCAGGCTTCTTTCCTCAGGCCAATCATCTTTTGTTGGACAATGAAGACTACACAATCATCTTATCACGGACAAAGTAATGGTCAACCTTCTAATCGTTCAGCAACCGACAACTGACTGTTCATCCCTCTCTCTACGGCAACTGAGAACTGGCCTTCCTTTTTCAAACAATGATGACTGGTCATTCTTCTCTTCAGACATTGAAGGTTGGCCATACTTCCCTCTTCAGACATGGAGGACTGGCCATTTTTCCATCTGTCAATATCTTATTGGACACATCATCCATCTCCTTCTCTACGGCAACTGAGAACTGGCCTTCCTTCTTCAAACAATGATGACTGGTCATCCTTCTCTTCAGACAATGAAGGTTGGCCATACTTCCCTCTTCAGACACAGAGGACTGGCCATTCCTCCATCTGTCAACATCTAATTGGACACGTCATCCATTTCCTTCTCTGGCAACAGACAACTGGTAATCCTTCTATCTTTGGACACAGAAGACTGATTAATCATTCCTCACTCCATCTTTCTCCGAAACTCTTCAGACCGGTCACCCCTCCTCCTCCTCTTTGGGACACCAACTCGCGGTGCGCTTATACTGTACATACTTCTACTTTATCAGCGGTTCCTCCTCCAACTCCTGCTCCAGAAGCCTCAACAACAACTTCTTGGTCGTTTTTGTATATGTCGAACTAGCACATTGTATACAAAATATTTGGCAGCAGCAGCAACAGCAGCAGAAGCAGCATTTTTTTAGTGAACTGTAAAATTTCTCTACAGTATAGGGTCGCAATACTATGTATGCATTATTTGAGCCAAACATTTTGGCGTTGTCTTCCTCCGGAACCAAGCGATCGATCGAACGAACGAAAGGATCCACCATTTTGTTTTTTGATTTTTTTTGATTTTTAAAAAAAAACCTGAAATAATGTTTTTTTCCTCCAAATCTCGTCTTTAGATGTAAATGTATATAAATATATATATTATTTTTATAGCCTCACGTACGTATCGTAGATCTGGGCATTCTATTTGTAGAAATTCGAAGTTACGGACACCGCAGTGTCTCGATGGCGCTGAACATGTACATCATTGTAGTTTAAAATTCTTTAGAATAACACAAAGTTGGAAATTGTTTTTACTAAAGATAGCGTTGTTAAATTTATTCGTCTTGTCTGAGTTTTATGTGAAAATATTCACCGGATTTCAAGCTTTTAAAATTCTTCTGAGACTTTGCAGACACCCTGCATATACATGGGTGCTCCCAAATTCTTTTTTTCAAATTTTGCAATTATTTTGACACTTTGCAGACACCCTGTATATTTCAAACTTTATAATTCTTTGGAGACTTCGCGTCCTCCCCAAATTCTTGTTTTTCAAACTTGACAATTTTTGAGACACCCTGCATATACACGGGTGCTAATAAACTTCTGTTCAAATTTTTCAATGTATTTTTTTCTTTTACTCAGGGTTCCCCCAGACCTGGAAAACCTGGAAATGTCAGAGAACTTGAAAATGACCTGGAAAAGTCAGGGAAAATTCAGGGAAGAATGGCTTAATTTAAAAAAGTCAGGGAAATTCATCGAAGTCTGATACAAATTTGCAAAATTTTCCGCGTTTTCTGAGGACAAAATTGCAAAATTCTCCACATTTTCCTATAACAAATTAGGAAAATTTTCCTCGTTTTCCGAGGACAAATTTGCAACATTTTCTACGTTTTCCGAGGACAAATTCGCAAAATTTTTCACGTTTTCCGAGGACAAATTTGCCAAATTCTCCACGTTTACCGAGGACAAATTTGCAAAATTTTTCACGTTTTCTGAGGACAAATTTGCCAAATTTTCCACGTTTTCCTAGTTCAAAATTTCAAAATTATCTACATTTTCCCATAACAAATTTGTAAAGTTTTCGACGTTTTCCGAGGACAACTTTGCAAAAATTTCCACGTTTTACGAAGAGGAATTTGTAAATTTCTCCCCGTTTTTAAAGAAATGTTTTTTTCATTTCTAACATTTTTCTGCAATATGTAAATTTTTGAAATTATCATTGGTCTGGGAAATTTTTATCAAAACCTGGAAAAGTCAGGGAAGTTGAAAATAAAATTTCTGGGGGAACCCTGTTACTATTTTTCCAAATAAAATTCATTTTTAAACAATTAGAATTCGAAGTTCTTGTTCAAATTTTTGACAGGACATCCTGTACGTACAGGGATGTCCACAAAGTCTCTGATGTTAAAAAAAAACCTAGCTAGTTTTTTGGGTTCAACGAAATGAAACGAATAAAATTTGCCGAAATTTATAAAAATCCAAAAAGTTTCTCTATTTTTTAAAAAGAAAAAAGAAAAAAATGGTATGGAGCGCCACTCGCCCGAGCAAATTCAACGCGGAGCACGCGCACTCGTTCTTTTTTCTTATTTAATTTTTAAAAAAAAATATATTGTTAAAATAAAGTCGGAAATTTATATAAATTACGGTTATTGATTATCAGAAATTTAATTAAATTCACCCAAATTTCTATTTGAAATAATAATAATGGTATGGAACGCAACTCACATAGCAAATTCAACGTTCATTCTTTTTTCTTATTTATATTTGTTGGGACATGTATTTTTTAAATATTATAAGAAATTTATAAAATTCCGAAAACAAAAATTTAGAAATTTACGTAAATTCATCAAAAATTTCCATTAAAATAAAAAAAAATAGTAAAAATAAAAGGTATGGAACGCCGCTCGCCGTAGCAAATTCCACGTTCATTCATTTTTCTTTTATAAATTTGTGAAATATATTTTTAAAATATTATAAGAAATTTACATAAATCCAAAATAATTATGGTTATAAATTATCAGAAATTTAGATAAATCCAACCAAATTTCCATTTAAATAATAATAATGGTATGGAACGCCACTCACCATAGCAAATTCAATGTTCGTTCTTTTTTCTTATTTATATTTGTGGGACATGTATTTTTAAAACATTATAATAAATTTATAAAAGTCCAAAAACAATTAAGGTTTGAAAAATATTAAAAATTTACGTAAGTCCGTCAAAATTTTCCATTAAAATAAAAAAAATAGTAAAAATTAATGGTATGGAACGCCTCTCGCCGTAGCAAATTCAACGTTCGTTCTTTTTCCTTATTTAAATTTTCGAAAAATTTGGTACAACTAAATAAAATCGAATATAAAAATAATTGGACGATTCTTACCTATAATTTTATTTTAAAAAAAATGGAAAAAAAAATATAAAGTATGGAAGGTCATCGTTAAGTTATTGCTCAGTAATTACTTATACTAATATAAAATTATGTAATGTTAATAAAAGTATTTGCCGAGTAAAAGCAGCTTGTAATAAAAAAAAATATACGTTAAATTAAATCAAAAGAAAATATAAAAAAATAAAATAAAACAAATTTTGTACGCGAAAGGGACGACGGGAAAAATACGTATAAGAATAGCGCTTATATTTGTATGATGCGGAAATCATGACGTATTCATTTTGTGTTTTAGAAACCAAAAATAAAATGTTGAAAATTTAGTGAAATTTGAAAAATTTGCGATATTATGAAAATGAAATTTGAAAATTTTGGAAATTTTTCAAACAAATCTTGGAAATCTATAACAACAACAAAAAATGTCGAAAAATCTTTTAGAAAATTTAAAAAAACTTGCAATGTTTACCGAAGGAATGTTTGGATATTTTGAAGAATATAAACATTTGAAATTTTGGAATTCGGATAGAACTTTGGGGAAATGTTGTAAGTTTTGAATGACGTTTCAACGTTTGGAACAAGTTCTAAATTTATAAAAAAAAATGGTCCGAAAGTTTGAAATGTATAAAAAAAAGTTCTAAGGTTTTAATTTTATCAAAAAAAACCGTTAAAAAGTTTATAACAAGTTCAAAAGTTATAAACAAGTTCGACATTTATTTTAACATAACGTTCGAAAGTTTGGAACAAATTCGAAATTTATAAAAAAAAATGGTCTGAAAGTTTGAAATTTATAAAAAAAAGTTCTAAACTTTTAAATCAAAAGTTCAAAAGTTAGGAACATGTTAGACATTTGTTTAAAAAGAAACGTTCCAAGATATTGAATAAGATCGTAATTATTAAACAAAAAAAGTTGGAAAGTTTGGAATAAGTTTGAAATTTCTAATTTCAAAGAGCTGATTAATTTAATCGTTGGTTTATAATTATAATTAGAGAATGTTTTGTAGATATTTTTAGCACGTTCTCAGCATTGATCTAAGTTTTTGCCCGAAATGTTTTCAAATAGTTTTTTACTTGTAACGAAGTTGTTTTTCTCAATAAAATAAACAAAAACAAAAAAAAATGCGTGTTTTGTGTTTTGTTCTAATTTGTAGAATTTATAACAAAAACTAGAAACGTTTCTAGGATATGTTACATGGAGAATTTTCCAAATTTGTTCTAGGAAAACGTGGAGAATTTAATTTTCCAAATTGTTTCTAGGAAAACATGGAGAATTTTACAAAGTTGTTATAGGAAAACGTGGAGAATTAATTTTCCAAATTGTTTCTAGGAAAACATGGAGAATTGTATTCGGAAAATTTTGCAATCTTGTCCTTAAAAAAACGTGGAGAATTTTGCAAATTTTTACTGGAATAAGATGAATTTCCCTGACTTTTTCAAACTAAGTCATTCTTTTCAGACTTTTACAGGTGGAAAATGTGCAAAATATAGAAAATTTTGCAATCTAGTCCTCAAAAAACGTGGAGAATTTTGGCAAATTTTTACTCGAATAAGATGAATTTCTCTGACTTTTTCAAATTAAGTCATTCTTTCCTGACTTTTACAAGTTCTCTGACCTAATTTTCCAGGTTTTCCAGGTCTGGGGAAACCCTTCCATACAGATCGACGTTCCCACGTTTTAATAAAATGCGAAATTGGAAGTAATTTAATTTAAACTATTAGTTATTCAGACGCAATTTTTATCAAATCGAAATCGAAATAATACAATTTTTTTATTTTTATTTTACTGTTTTTGTAGGAACGTTCATTAATTAGTATGCTAACTAACCTATGACCTATGATTAGCATCTATTTATATAAAAGACAAATCGCGTCCATCTTGTTTTTGGCTGAAGTTGTTTGTTTGTTTGTTCCTTGGTTAAGGGGCCATTCGAAAAGGACGCTTTTGTCTGGCACGTAGGGAGTAGACTCTTATAGCGAAATCCACTTGTCATAAAAGTGTACACTCGGAGCACCCGAGTGTACACTTGGGCACTCTAAGTGTACACCAGGGCCACTCCGAGAGTAACCAAGTGTACACTCAGGCGCTCCGAGTGGACAAGTGGATTTCGCTATAAGAAAAATGGGGTTCTATAAAGGTGCATTGATGCAAATGCACCTTTTTTTTAAAAAAAAGTGAATTAATGCACCTATAAAAACATGGCTGTCACGTCGTCATCAGAACGTCATCAGAGACCTTTAAAAAAGGTGCATTATTAAAAAATAGGTGCATTATTTCTCCCCTGGATGACTTATGGTGTGAAAACTCAAAAGCAGTGGAAGACTGAGTGGAAGCACTGAGCAAGTTGGCTTAAAGGTTAGCATTCTCGCCGCGCTTTCGGTAGACCCGGGTTCGATTCCCGTGTAAAGCGGTAAAGTGAATTTTGAAATTTGCTGAGTGAAATAAATGAAATGTATTGCCCTTGATTTGAAATGTTTGATTACAGCTTGAAAATAAATGAACTAGCTAAAAACCAATTGATATTATGACTGTTGTCTACTCACATCAGCATGAAACAGATTCTCAGTACAATATAGCACCTTTCAAAAGGTGCAAAAAAAGGAACTTTTTTTGGTACAATATAGCACCTTTCAAAAGGTGCAATAAAATGCAAGTTTTTGGTACAATTTAGCACCTCCCAAAAGGTGCATTAGATGGCACCTTTTATTAGGTGCAATTTGGCACCCAGAAAGATGCCACCGGTGTAGCATGTGATTGCACATGCTACAAGGTGCAATATGGTACACCTTTTTTTAAAGTGTATTTTGAGAAATTTGCGAAATGGGTTTTTTTAAAATTTGCAAAAAATTGTTTCAGAATTTTTAGAAATTTTATAAAAAATTTTTTCATAAATTTGCCAAATTGTTTTCTTCAGAAATTTGCAAAAATTGTTTTTTTTTTCAGAAATTTGCAAAAGCCCTGATCTAACGACGTATAAGCATTCATGTTGTATTTTGAAATAATTAACACATTTCATTTCCCTGACTTTTTCCAAATTAAGTTATTCTTCCCTGAATTTTCCTAATTATGTTTTACTTTATTTAATTTACATTTTTAGACATTTTTATTAGAAGAAAAAATATCCCTTTTTTATCCCATTTTTATTGTAAATTTATGGTTGCCCGGGCAAGGCTGGGCCTCTCAGTTAGTAAAATAATACCTGTTTTATACGCAATACTAACATCATACTCACTCTTTGCGCTGCTTGGTGAACGACAGATGGCGCCAACAGTCAAAAATGGCTTTAACAGATAGTCAGCATACTAAGTACATATAATAACAGACTAGAAACACTTGCTTATTTTGCGATCACTCTCTTGGAAATTCTGTTTCACTTTTGACCCCTTTCTAATCCAACATACAAAAAATATGATGATTGAACTTGATCGAATGCCTTAATTCTCGGAATGACAATCTGGAAATTGAGAAAATCTTAAAAAGTTTTGAAATTAATATATTCAAAAGTTTTAAAAAATTGTTTTTCTATTTTTTTTAATATTGGTGAAAATTAATATGGACTGCAAAAATAAAATTTTTGTTTGAAAAATCAAAAAATGACGAAATTTCGGGATATAGCTTAAGGTTTTATTGTTGGAAATACATAAAATTTAAAAAAAAAAAATTATTTATATATATATATATATAAAATAGAAAACGACGCCATTTTGTTTTTGCAGTTGTGGCCGTATGGTGGGCTTCAACTCCGTGGGAATAAATGTGTTTGTGGCCGTACATTGGGCTTCAACTCCGTGGGAATAAACAAGGCCATAAATTTTCTCTAATTTGCCCCAACCCATAAAACTGTCAAACAGGTTTCCCGTCCTCCCTCCTGCATGCTTCCAGGTCATATGGCGCCATCTTTTGACGCTAAAGGTAAGCTAAATCTTACTCCTGATCGCATAAAAGCGGTTAGAAAATCAAACAACAATTGGTACTTATCTATTATATCGACTACCGAGCCCGGAAAGCATAGAAGCTATGCAGGGAAACGTCTATGTAAATGTGATTTCCAATGTTTTATCACATAAATGGGGGCTCACGCCCCCCTTGGACCCCCCAAAGTGGGGGCCTGCAGCCCCCAACACCCCCACAGCAGGGGCCTGCGGCCCCCACACCCCTGCCGGCCTACCCTGACCTAAACTGGTAAAAATATATATTTACATTGAAACCTGGGAAGAAATTGGTACGTTATGGTACATTAAATCAAAAACCCGTTGCGTTTACCTGCATAGCTTCTATGCTTTCCGGGCTCGGTAGTCGATATAATAGATAAGTACCCAACAGTTTTTACCCGGGCAAAGCCGGGTATTACCGCTAGTAAACATATAAAATATAGGCCTACATTTAATTTGGTAGGAAAAAACGACATTTTTGTAAGCAATTGTTTTGTTCCTGTAATGCGTTCTTATTACTTCAAATAACATTAACTGGTTTTTAAAAAATTGCATACTTAAAAATTATAAACAAACAAAACGTTTGGTTAAATAAAAAGGTTCTAAGTTGAGCTAAGCCGATCTCAAAGCACTATATCCAAAAAAGTAAAAAATTGAAACGACAATGGCTCAATAGTTTTTATATTTAATATACAATTATAGTGAGTGTTTCACAAACATAAGATAGAAGAAAAACTATTTACAATATTTTTTAATGTCAACCTACATATGGTGACAATCTTTCTATCTTTTAGTATTTGATAGAAAAAAACTGTATAGTGATTTTGGTCACAATGATGGTCTTGGCAGTAATATTGTAAAATAAAATCGTTGTAGAATATTATACGCGAATGATATGCATAACAAATAATTATAGGGGTGCATGTTTTAAGAACCACCACTTACCATAAAATGCTTGATTTGATTTGCTCCAATCAAAGGTGACTCCAGCAATTCCAATTGTAATTAAACTTCAACATGAATTTGAATAATTTGTCACGCATCTCACGCGGAGTGTGGCCTTTTTTGCGAGGAACCATCCTAAACTTGCCCCATCCAACTTTAGGAAGCTGTGCACTATGTTTATTCGTCCTGGATTGGAGTTTGCTAGCTCCGCCTAGAACCCATGGCTGCAGAGGGGATTGGATTGGATTATTGTAGCTTAGTCTTTTGTGACGGACTCCCCGTTAGGGGGCGCTACCAACTTAACGGAACTAATTCCCCACTTCAATACCTCAATACCTTTTCAATACCTCAATACTACCTTATTACCCCCTCAATACCTCAATACTACCTCATTACCTCAATAATAGGGACAGACTTCGACTGGAGAGTGTTTATCGGTTGGCCACCAGGCGTCTGGGTCGGCTGCCTTAAGAAGATAAACTTAAGCACTTAAAGCTGACTTCCTTGCTTGACGGAGAACACGTGGAATGCTCATTGACGCATTCAAAATTATCAAAGGACATCTCGATGTTAACTGTTATGATTACTTTACTTTTAGGCGAGGTGCAACGCGTGGACACGATCTGGCCCTGTTCAAGCCGGGAGCTCGTATTGACCTAATGAAGTTCTTCTTTAGTCATAATGTGGTTGACGCCTGGAACCGATTACCAAATAGTGTGTTTGATAATTGCAACAGTGTTAACACACTCAAAAGCAGGCTGGACAAAGTCATGTTCCCTGTCTAAGGTACTGATGGCAACAAGCTATTATAGCTTTCGCTTAGACTGTCATATTATTATTATTAATCACAGACATTCACAACTTTACTGACTTTTTCTGATATACAGGTCTGGGAGAACCCTGTAAAAAGTAAAAAATAAAACATGGGCAACAAATATACGTGTTACGAATCGTACATTTTTTGGCCGTGATATTATGCGCGCAAAATACACATGCTTATTGGTATAAAAAAGTCACCCAAGGTAATCGCTGTTGTTAAACAAATGAACGCATTTAGTAATCAAACAGATATGAAATGATCAATTTACGGTTCGTGAAGCTTTTGTCTGAGGACCCCTTACATTTATTTTATGCATCGACTCCGCTCGTTTCACATTATTAATGTAATTCCTGTTTGTGATGGTTTTATGGATTCTTGAATCCTTAAACATTGTTGCACTGTGGAGCTACGTTGAAAACTACTTAAGAAACAACTTTAAATTTAAACCTTCATGTATAATGTTCCACTTACCTTTCACTTTCCATTTCATTTCCTGCTATCAACGATGGTCAAGTCATTTTCAGTTAATCCACATTTTATTAATTTTTTTCGTATAACAACGTATAAACTTATAAATGGAAGTGAATTATTGATGAAAATGTTGAAGTTTAAAGCAAAAAATCCGGTCGTTTCAAGTTGAAAAAATTTAAGATTAATTAAATTTCCACATTAATTTGAACAATGAAACGTTGTTCAAAATATTTTTCACAAAAAAAATTGAATATAGTGAACATTTTGAAACATATCTACTAATGATAACAGTTTTTATATTACTTACTAGCTGTGCCCGGCCACGCGTTGCTGTGGCTTAGTCTAGTGATTCCCTCTATACCTCCTTGCTCCTCCCCCCTCCCCGGTATCATCTCTTTCAATTCTCCCCCTCCCTCGGCATCATCTCTT
>JAQGBX010000444.1:0-36219 GCA_034698745.1 Megaphyllum sjaelandicum | reverse complement strand
AGTGGCACGTTGCCTACCATTCGTTTGCAGGGCGTGGCTTCATCTTAGTAATCACCTCTCTCACATGGGGGCGCTGTGCTGTTTTTGTGGAAAAAAATTAACATTGAGTGTCCATACTTGTAGTTTCGTATACTGTGCTCACACCTGGTTGCTCCACTCTTTCTGTCCCAAAGACTCCCAATGCGAAATCAATGACTTCGTCCCACTCGATCCTCCCATCAGGCTATTCTAGTTTCATTTTGGCTGGAAACAATTCCGGCTTGATTATGCCATAATTTAGAACGCCGTTGCCACGAGTTCAAATCCCGCTGACTTCTCCGATGGCAGCCTTGGAAGACGCAGACGCCATCGTTAATGCCAGCTAATTTAAATAAATGAATATCGATTTTTACCTTCCAACGGATACGTTCCGAGTTCGAACGAGCTTACCGTACGTGCTAAGGCCTATATTAATTATACGCGAGGAAACACTACGTAATAATTAAAGACCCGTTTGGCGCATCGATTTGCATAATTTCGAAGGCTAAATTAAAATTTGACCATCTAACGTACGTTGTTCAAACGCTACACCGGCGCAGAATGAAATACCCATAGATGGCCATCGAGTGTTTCATCCAAAAATCGAATAGCGTGCAATGCGTTACGAGAAAGATATCCATCCTACTGTATACTTTAGATAACTTTCACAAGCAGACGACGCGTGTTGGCACCGCCTAGATCAGACATTGCGGGGTTCTTAATATTTTTACTGTGACAAAAATGGTTGCCTTTGCTATAGATAAGTTGTACGTGCAGGCACATTCGTTCCATATTTAACTTTACATTATGGAAAGTACCCCACAACACGCCCACGATGAAAACCGAGCCATATTTGCCACGCCCACGAGCTGCGTGACGTCACATGCAAGTTATCTACAGCAGCAATAACTAGAAATCAAAAGTTAAAATGAACTTAATTTTAAGTACCCGTATGTTTTCAATGATGATTACTCGTAGCAGGATCCACCAGCCCATGGAATCTACACGCATTCCATAACATCGATCATAACGTTACACTGCAAACTTAAATGCATCCGGTGGAATAAGCATATCATCGTAAACGATTGATTTCTTGTTTTGCTTCGCCATAGGTAATAAAGTTTCGCGCAGAAAGTAGCTCGGTTCACGATAATAAACGGTGCTTTGAGGTCAACCCTCTGAATTCGAAACTATATATACTGTAGGCTATATGCATATAAACCAATGCCAGAAATCGAAGGCTGAGCTATGCCTAAATCAAATCTAAAATGTCAACCTGAACGTATAGCCGAGGGTTTATTACTGTCATGAAGACTTACACTATATTCTATATATAGATCAAGGCGACCCAAAAACTGGGCTTTTAATAAACTGCGCATTATTTAGATAAATTCATTTCACTCAAGGCATCCAGTCAGTCGCTCGGGTTAAACGTGGGTGGGCATAATGTTGCGTCGGTGCGATGAAGAAGACACGCAGATTCAGCAGGAAAACATGTTTTGGACATGCCCTCGATACACATTTTAATTAGATGTAGGATTTCGGGCTGATCAAGTTCCTAAGCTTCAATAAGGCTACTCAGACAGAATTAAGGTTTACTTATAGTCATCATGCACCGTTTTAATGAACAGAAGGAATTCATTTCTTTTGTACACCTGACTTCACGACTGCCAAAATGCCATTTCGTAAAAAGCTTCCGTCTGAGTACCCGTTGTTGAAGGGGTTTAATTCGAATATGTTGCGCATTACATAATATTGTAAGCTCCGAAGATTAATTCCCACTCTACTACGAACATACGCAATTACTCGTTAACGATTTAGTCCACGAAGGCAGCGTTCTGAAAACGCGGCGCATAATTAACGCAGCTTATTAACAACCTTTAGTACTAAATAAATTACAGAATACCGTAAATTCAATCCGAGAAATTTAATGCGTGGCAAAGCCTCTGCCTTCCCTTTATCACCTGAATGGCTCCTAACTACCGTATACACGCAATTCCAAGCCTGCGCGTATGTTCAGTTGCTTACAGCACTCTCCCAACCAGTTTTATAGGCATCATAAATTTGCGTGGCAAGATCACCAACTCTATCATTGTAACTATACAGAGCTTGTCTCGTTGTTACCAAACTTCAAAGAAACTAGGTCGCATTTTAATTAGAACACTCAGAGAGTCATTTTTAATCAATGAAAGTTACGACCTCGTCATTGGAAGACAAAAAAAGGAGTAAACAGCATGGTGTCAAAAACACCGAATTTAATTCGATACGGATGGATATTTTGTCCATTTTTAATCTAACCTGGATATAAGACAAAAGCATTACGAATGGCACTTTTGATGAGTCAAATCGAAACGATAATTGAATTTTAAAATTTACTCAAAGTCATCGTTGCTTTTAAAACATTCCTTTTGCATTTGTTAACCGACTATAGGGTACTAATGGCGAATTCAGACGGTCAATCCGGTGTGCACCGGTGTACGCTACAAGGCGAGGCATAAGTCTCAAAGTCTCTTTGCGCCTGCTGCCTGCAATAGTGCCGATTTAACAGACTTATGCCTCATCTTGTAGCCTACACCGGTGCACACCAGATTGACCATCTGAATTCGCCATAAGTTGAATTGAATCTAACTTTTTTCACACTTGACTTCCCGACAGCCAAAGGTGCCCTTTGTAAAGCGTTTGAGTACCCTTATAAGATTTGATCGATAATCGAGAGGCGCCGCTAAACGTCATTTTCAAGAAGGTCATAACTTTGACGCCAATGATTCGCTCAACTCGAAAGATCAGATAATCTTCTTACGAAAAAGTTCGCAAATTCTAACGGTTTCTTCGCTCCATCGACTTTCCTGCGAAGCATTTGTTGGGAAAATTCTTGAAATAATTGCCACTAAAGCCAACTTCCTGTCGTCGCAATCCGCGCATTATTCTGCCATCACCATCGTTTAATTTGATTTTTTCTTCTTCTATCTATATAAGATGTTGCATCACGAACGCGAGGAGCCATATTGAAAACTCGCTTTTCACAGCATCGTCATAACTTTCATTATATCTGTCATAAATTCAATAAAATTGGAAGGCTTTAATTTCCGGCCGCGTCGAAAATTCCTTCGCCAGCCCATGCTAATATTCGCGCAACGCCCTAAAGGAGGCAGGCCGAGATTGGTTCGAAAATACGAAATGCGAGAACGAAAGCCATTCCCGTGAAATACGACGCCATTTTTAGACGCTGAACGAGGGGTGTCTTTTTCCCCCCGCTGCTACAGGGATGGCCACGTGGAGGCGCTGACATAACCCCGTCAAACGGTACCACATGGACGTACAGCAGTCTAAATAAACAGCCGACAGAAATAAGTGCAGCGTGGATCCTCTGTTCATCTTCGCTAGAAGCTACTCAAGGGTCCATGTGTCCAACAAAAAAATCAACACATTTTGGCAGGAGCGAGCGCGGAGGGATCAAACAGAATGACCGACACCCATTATTACGCCACAGGTGGGACGATATCCCCTTCGAAGTGAGGGGGGCCCTACCTCGCACCTCTTCGGTATTTTTCACGAATTCCTCGTTTTTCTCTCTTCTTTTCCCCCCAATTTGCCCTCCAGCGCCCTTAACAATAGAAAGTAACGCGGATTCCCCGTTCCGTTTCGGTATAGCTTCAAACATGGCCATGGATTCGCTCCACTTCTTTTTCGCCCGTACCGAACTCGTGTAAATTCTTCTGCCAGAGGACTAAAATTACGCGGCAGATAAAGGTGTTTCAGACGATGTTTACGATAAAATCGATGTTAGGCGAGTTAGGGCGACGCATGTATAGGGCCAATGCAATTTTCCAGGATTGCCGACACAACCTAACTTCACCCAACCTATGGATGTATTCGTGCGCCCAGCATGCAGGCCTGCCACAGTCCTGGGAAACTGACATAATGACATTATCCCATTTACCTTTCGCAGCATAAGAACACGAAAATGTCTGGCTATACATGTAGCTCTATAACTCGTAATTCAGTACATGTCATGTACGCTGAATTGTATATCAAACCCAAACACGAACAAATTCCAATGTTAATTCTTGGCTCGCGTGTCCTTATGGCTCGTAAAAATTTGGATATTTGCTCAGGCATCCAAAATGTCCGCTCTCGCGCTAAATGAGAAACTAAATAATGCAAAGTCTGCTAACTTTTACTCCCCTTCACACGTTGCTATGTTAACCGAAAAGCAAATATACGAATTGAATCACCATGAGGATGATTTTTTTGGGGTGATGAAAATGCATAAATATCTCAAAGCGTTGCAAACATCGGCCAATATGATGCTGTAGAACGGTAATGACAGCCTGAAGATGTAGGTCATTGCGAAATCTTTACAAAATATTATTAACTAAATTCATCGCTTAAATTTCGACCTTTGTGCGTCACAGTCCCATAGTGTCATCGGAAGCAATATGCATGCGCAATAGGATGTACTATATGCGGATAAAATGCTTGCTAGGAGTGCACTTTTGCAGCGTTTTTTTAGTTCCCAACGCCATCTATGACCATCGATTTCTTACAACACCAACACGGGATGTTAATTTTCGGTCTAAACTCCATCAGTGCATCAATAGGGGTCAGAAGACAATTTCTGAATCGCACTTTAGTAGCGGTCGAAGATACGTGTGGAAATTCAACACGCTAAATGGTTTATAAAATAAAAACCCACGGTTTTACAAAACAATTAATGCATCCCTCTGCAGTAACATCGGGACTGCCAAAGTGCGATTGGCAGAGCTTCCGTCTGAGCATCCCTAATGAGCGATTAATAATGTGCAAAAAGGCTCAAGAAATTACCTCAAAAAGATTTACGCTTCATAACACTTTCGACTTTTCATTGAAAATGCCACTCGAATTTAAGCCTGGCACTTAAAATGAAAAGCTAATTATAATCAATATTTTCTGAAATACGATTTGCACGTACAGTATACACAGTTGTATAATGCATGATTAATGCAAATCCCAATCCTTCCACAAGCATTCATTCAGATGTGCGGAAGTTATCTTTTTTTTCTTTCTCCAAGAATGCAATTTCTCTTTTGCGTTTAACCAAAATCAATACTGGTAGGTGGTTTTGTCTATAAAGTATCATATGCACTATACAGGTAATGTTATGTGCATCGCTCCGTGCTTATTTGAATTTAAACGTATTCAGAACCGAAAGTAATGAACATGAAAAATGCTCGTATAAACCTGTGGCTAAATTCACTGCAGTTTTAAACGTCCTTATATTTCTAAAGCGATTTAGTCTAGACTCTAGAAATCAATCTATACACAAAAAAGGTGCGCAGACGCGCGTGCAATAAATACCCACACACAAAATGCCATAAATATACACATCCAGCCACGAAAATAATAGATAAAAATCAAATTACCGTACTGTTTACAATTTAAAAAAAAAACGGGTGAAATGCAATCTAAAATTATTAGCTTAAACTGACAAACAACTTTACGTCGAGTCGCTTTTGTACGAACTTGTAGCTGTATTGACATACAAAGTTCTTCATATACTTCATATGATACATGTAATGTTTTTTAATGTAGTCTTACAACAAATGCCAGGAGTATTAAAAAGGGTGCGTTTCAATGTCAGACAACTGCATAAAGCGATTCAAATGAATCAATTTCATAATTAGACGCATAAATTCCTCTAACAATGTGGGTTGATTAAAATCGATTCAGCTAAAACTAAATATCGATTATCACCACCCATGTTTCATCGATTAGTCGTCGCAGTTATTTCAGAACGAAAGAGTTGTTTTATAGGGCACCTTTATTGAAAAAAGAACGACCAGACGGGTCGTAAACTACGAAAGCAAAGTTCATGCTCTAAAATTAGCGCAGTTTCAACATTTTATCGAAAATAGCTTATTTACATGAACTGTTTTCAATATCTGAGTCAATAAGATATTATTTTCAGTACTTCCGGTACAACGAACTTTTAAGTTATTAAGTCAGTCAGACTAACTATGCGTCTTCCAATATACTGTTACTGCTAGTACAGTGAAACCGTGCATCGTTTAATAGCTCTTATACCATTACAAGTAAAAGCTGACTTAACTTTGGTGAGCACGTACTAAACCCACGCCTTATAACGATAACTGAGAAAAAGCGAATGCGAGAGATTAGTTTTATGCGGTGTTGAAATGCAAATGCAGAAAGATAGAGCTGTGCATTTTTTTTTTGTTTAATCCACACTTTCGCAACTTTTATACAAGTAAACAGAAAAAAAAATCGGGTGACTATTAGCGCAAACTGCAAGCCCTTTTTTCTGGAAAACTGTGTCTGCCACGGGGAATTGAAAATGTCCCGGATCAGCTACGGGGTAAGCCACCTGCTGATGGAAAATTCGAATTTGCGGATTTTATGGCAGTGTTGGCTATAAATTTGGACGTAAATCCAACGGATTAAAAGAGTAATTAAAGAAGCCGAATGGAAAAATCGCTCACTAATGAGCCACAAGCTGGCATTTTAGACCCCATTCAGTATATTTACGCCCAACAATGCGGAATAATTAGAGTGAAGCACATGCGTGGCAAGAGCAAAATCGAGGACAACGTACATCTACATTATTAAAGCTCAAACCCAGCTCGGGTTTGGCTTACCAGATTGATTCCCTCTAATATGGTTAGATACAGGTGCAACCTACATTTTTTTCCCAAGATTCTGCCATTTATTTCGGAATGGCCCCGATGTCTTAAGCATCGAGGTTTTATGAACGAATTTCGATAAACGACCAAATAATTTAACTGCATTTCCTCACAACGCATAAATGCGTGCCCATTTGCATAGTGAATGCGCAAGTAGGCCTACAGTACTTGGATGCACTGCGCCGCGTGCACGGTTTATTTAATGGAAATTTTTAGTAAACAACTACTCTCGTAGAAATATAAAGAGAAAAACTATACCACAGCTAGCACGCCAAACAACGCCACAGTTTTCACAAATCAGCTATGAAAGCGTAAAAATACAAACTTGTCACTGAAATATGAATCAGTAACATTTAGTCCTAGTGACATTTATATTTTTCTGAGTGAATTTTTTTTTGTGTGAGTGAGTGAATGAGTGAAAATTATTTCACAACTGAAAAATATAAATTAATATACATGTATATAGTCTGAGGTCCAACACCTCGTTGATGAGACCAAAAAGTATCGGTATTTTTAATTTAGGCAAAATGCCAGCATGGCAGCTTGGATTGGTACAATTTTGCGAAAAAAACAAAACAAAAACATGTTTTTGGCAGGGTGGCCACAACATTTTAATTTTCAATTTCCCTGACTAAAATCCAGAATTCCCTGACCGAAACTTACTCGTTAAGACATGTCAATTTTTTTTTTCACAATGAAAAGTAAAAGCAAATTGCATGGATAGCAATTTGGGGAAAATTTCCCTGACAGACCACTTTTTCCTCCTGAGGTTCTTGACCCGCGGCCACCCTGTTTTGGAAAACCGATTTGGCCATTTAGCCGCTTGACTTTACAGCCTTATTTACGAATGGCTAATGAGGGATTTTTCAAACCACCAGCGGCAGCGGCATTTGCTGAGTTTTTATATACCCGATTGATTAAGAAGTGATCACCATTTTGATTTAGCCCTTCCAGGAAGTGTCTACGGCTATTTAGCCACTCATTATAAACGTGGACTAATATAATCTGGCTGTTAAGAAGGTTTCCGATGTCCATTTGAATTTTATAAACATTAGCGTACATGTACTTCGTGAAAGGAGATTTGTTTCTCCCATCATTTCTCTCGCTATATATTTACCCACATTGCCACCACTCAAGCTAATTTTTGGGTAAATATTTACTACATCTTCAATTTGACGAAGAGATCAATACATGTCCATTGACCGCATCACCTCACTGCGAAGTGCTACGCGTTCGATAGCCTTTTAGTCGTCGAGGCAGACATATGCCCCCAGCCGATGATGGACCAGAGTTCAAAGGTCAACAAGTGGGGGGTGTTTCCTCGTTCTAATTGCGACACAGTCTAGGATTCTAGATAAAGCGGTGGAACAATGCGTCTGGAGCGCCGCGCTTTCGGCACTCCGCAAGCAAATTAGCGCGAAATAATTACACCGAGCTAAACACGTAGATAAAGCAGGAGCAATAATCAGCGCGCAAAATGAATAATTAGTTAAAGCTCAGCTGTATTAATGCGTTATTATTCTTCCACATAAAAGCAATTTCTGTCTTTTTATCTTTCATAGCTGACGACCTACGCCGCTAACGTTGCTGCCAATTTAACACACCCACCTAGCTTCCAGAGCCAAAATTAGCTCGGCAACAATAAATTCCGTTGCCCTTTGGGTTAACACCCATTTAAACAATAAACTCTGGATTTGCGTTTCGCACTACACGACCGTTTCATTGAAGAACAATGCAGAGGGCAGGAGTAAAAAAAAAAAATGGCGCAGATTTCGACGACACCTTCGCCATGAAAAAGCGTGCGCTGAAGCACGGATAATAGTGCTAAGTCATCCCTGATGCTGGATTCTCATTAATGAAACCACGATGAAATTGTGCGTGTCCAGATTCCTTTCATTGTGTTCAACCGTATGTCTGGGCAACGAATTACAGGGTACGCTCCATAACGAGACCAAAAACTTTTCTTTTTCCAGTCTGCTAGCTGCGCTGCCATCACGCACTAAAATTTCTCAAGTATGCCAAGGCATGTAATTTCGCTTTTGAATGTCCGAGATCTCTCACAATTGCGATACGAATGCGGCTCTTCTTGAATAATATACCGTTTCAAATGCGTTCAATTCATTTTCGAGTGGTTGTGAATTACGACAAAGTAGAAGAGTTTCTTTTCCTCCTCCTTTAATTCACTGCACAATATACAATGTTACGTACATGTATTAAGAGTATATGCCTTAACTAGAATTAAGGCGAAATGTACAGTAAAAAATGTGCTTGCGGTAGACGAAAAATCAAGAAAAAATTCCATAAAAGCAACGTGAAATTATCTTCCCTTGTTAAATTATAAGCTACATACAGTATGAAGTTGTATGCATAATCGACGTATTTAAAAAATCAATTACGGTACGTTATCGCTGTTTTTGAAACCAATTGATCCATTCCTTTTGCACACGTTTTCACCGCAGCCAAAGTACCATTAGTAAATCGGTACTTGAGTATCCCAGACGGGTTTACTGGGGTTAAAAACTTGCGATAACCTGGAATGAATTTTCAAACCAATTAGCGTGTCGATTATGCACACGTGACTTCACAACTGCCAAAGTACGATTCGTATAATGCTTCTGTAATAACATAAGTTTAAATTAGGTATAGAAACCGCCCATCGCAATCCCGTCTTTATGTCAGGATAATGAATCTGGGCATACATCCAGTTGCATACATCGAACAACTCTGATTTAATCCAAGAGATTCGTGAGGATTTTAAAGTTTCTATTATTCATAATGAAAGCGCCTACTGAAACTAATCCGATGTAGTCTGATGAAAAACACCAGTTTACATAAACAACGTGTTAATTTCGAATTAATGTTGGGTGGTTCCTGAACGTACACCTATTACAATTGGCAAGCCGAAAGATAAATGCATTCTGGGATTAATTGCGTGTACTGGTCCGATGAATTCCAACAATCCTTCAATCCGCATCAATTTGTTGCGCACAATGAACGTACTACACAGCCTAAACGGAGTCAACTTGGATCGCTTCTACCCACGTACTTGAGATAGCATTTCAATATTAAAGGCGCCATCCGTGACAAAGTGCTATCCTGCTCGTCGAGCATTCTTTCAAGGGCCAAGGGAATAAAGAAGCAGGCTGATCGCATATCCGATGTTCCATTCCTCGTTTCCGTTGGCCACCGTCCAACATCGATGCAGCGTTGATCCGAGAGATCGTGCTTCCAGTTTACATAATCAGCAAAATTGATTATAGAAAAGTCTTAAGGCCCACTCGAACAGGCCTACATTCGAAAAGCATTAAGTGGGATTTGCGAAAAGTGAGACATTTCTTACGAGTACACACACACATATGCGACCATAATCCGTCATCGACCAAGCTTAACAATATGCTCCAGGAACAAGCTGGCGAGAATTTGCGCTGCTATGTAAACTCCAGTTAATGATTCAGTGCGTTAAGCCCGTTATTACGCCCTATAAATTCATAACAATAACCAGGGCATTGAGGAATAAATGCGGATTATTTATGAATGCGTGTCACCCGCCCTCAGCTTTACCGAAGAAACGTGTCTTTTGAATTAACATCCGAGCCCCCAGTTAATTACGAGCTAACTATTTATCATTTTGCACACGAATCTCCCTTCTGGAGTTTGAATAATACGCATTTCGAGGCGAGCTGATACGATTTAAGTTAACCTTTCCGTATACCACTGCTTGGGAAAATGGGATGCCATCAACGAATGAACTGACTTCTAGAATTAAGTTGAATTAACCTTTCGGAGAATGAAGTTGTGCATACAAATTCATGATTGGTGTTAAAGACATGCACGCTTTTACCAAAGCCTCGCATTCGTTATGGCTTTATTTCAGCGATAGCCCCAGCTAAAAATACCATAAAACCGTATGAAATAAGACACAGCATCCTATTTTTCTAGAAAAATAAAAACAGGCAGGCGTTCAATTTAACACCAACGATAAAAATGTCATAAAATTGCATTGCCTGAACTTCACAATTAACGCGTATACAGTACCCATATAACACTGATAAGAAAACATAAATCGCCTTTCATATCATTATAAAACCACAAATTTTACTACAAGGATATCCGCAATTAACAACGCGTCCAAGTGCAGTTGATGTTCCCTTCATGATGTTCAACATTGTCCATTCTAAAAAAACTATAGCTTCCGAAACTCAAAAGACATTTCCTAAACAAGAAGATACCCACACCCAGATTGTGGGTGTGCGTATATATCTTCTCATTTTATATATACCGGTACTTGTAAATCTGCACTCGTAAAAGTGGACACCGGTATCTTAATCAAAATTCATTTCAAGGAATTGTGTATTTGGCACACTTTGCACGTAAATATAACGCCTAAATGATGCTAACAATCAACCAATAGCAATCGGAAAATTTCCAGGAATAAGATAGGTCCCCTGGGTGAGATCAATTATGGGAAGATAACACATTCCATCGAGGAATGGGCAAGAAAAAGATGCTTGCGAGGGATTCGCATCTAGCAGGAGATAAACGTAATCCGTATAACGAGCACATATTCTTATGCCATAAGAAAACAACATTCTGACAATTGAAACAACAACCGCAAACAAGACCAATCAGTATATAAAAGCGTTGGAGGGGATTTATCAGGTCCGGCATCATGGTGGTCGCCATTGATTTTCTACAATCACGAGGTATTTTAGGAAAGAACGTGTATACGGCAAAGCATCGACCAATGGGGCACATTTCTTTCATTCCTGACATGATGTTAAATGTAATTACGCTAGGATTTCCGAGCAATTAATGTAATTTCAGGCGATAGAGCTATAGCTTTCTGTCACAGAAGTAATTAAAGGCAAGTTTAGAGAATAGCTGTCCATAAAATAGCAGCCAAAAAGATAAAAATGGCAATGGCCTTTTCTGAAACAATAAAATGAATTAAGAGTAGCCAAATGAAAGTTATCTTGGACAATTTGTGCCAGTTTCGACTTCTTCAAATGCACTTCTGAATGACGTTCAATGATTTCGAATGGAATCATTCTGCTATGAAATGCTCGAACCCTCGTTAGGGGCGGTTTTAGATCATATTTTGCCAGACTCAATGCTTCAGACAGCTGTATAAGATTCGAGGTACATGTATATTATGGACCAATGTGAGCACATACTTCGACTTTATTCAGAAACACAAGCGAGGACAAATGCTGATTCAAGCTTGTGCTTAAATAAATAGACCACATCAGAGGTAATTAATGCTCAAAGTCGAATGCTTTAGTTGTCAAATCACTCAAAAATTACTAATTTCATCCCAAAAAATGGAGAAGAAAAAAAAGTAAAGTCCAAAATCCAGAAGAAAATCTGAAGCGGAAAGGATTTAAAGAAATGTTCTAACCACTCTTAATTTATTATTAAATGTAATTTATATTGTAGTGCGCGTGAAGTGGCTATAGTAAGATTTACGAAATGTTTCATATTTGCAAAAGTTTTCTTCAATAAACCAAAAGTCTGCTGTTTAAAACTGTAACAGTTCAATTTCCTCAGTGTCGCCATGTCGTTCGATTCCAAAACCTGTGGATCGATATCATTCACGTCTATATTCCCATTGCAACGGAGATAGAGATTTAAGCTGTCAGTGTTTACAAAGTGTTATTATCTACAATGAAACCTTCCAAGGTTCATGTAATTCGAAACTTTTGAAATTCTCTAGTGTACTGGTCAATCAGAAGTATGCACCTGCATTGTAACTGCACAACGGATGCATACAGTATTTTAACGCAAATAGTCTTGAGACGTAGACAGTACAGGCGCCTAGCTACTACCTATTTATTTGTCGATTACTTCGCATTTGCAGTGCTTCGAACGAATTACACTTATAAAAAAAACGAGTTTCAAGAAACAAGAGCGAAATGAACTTGGTGGGCCGAAAAGTGCAGGCAAGTTTTAAAAAGCTTAAGATATACCCGGTATTTTTCATCTTTTCCATTAGACATCAGTTTATTATACATTATAGTTTGTCAATGATTGAAGTAATCAAGAACGTTCATACTTTTATCATATGAAATGAAACCTAAGCAGAAATTAAGGATATAAAAATAAAATGCACGTGCAGTAAGAACTGATTTATTCCATGGCATGATCTTAGAAAAAAAACGCAAAAAAAGTTTCCGTATAAATTATATCGACCTGATTGATAACCTTGTACGAAGATTGCAGCGAAATGATTCTTGTAGGCTTATAAATTCAGTTTCAATTCCAAAACGAAATGTAAAACCAATCTAAAGAATTTTACGAGTTCACAATCCAAATTATTTCCGAACACAATTTTACATTTAAAAATGGTCCCATTCACAATTAGAACAATTGAATTGCTACGAATATTTCAACTTGATTTCAAATTAAATGGGCAATTGTTTCGCTGCAGAGATTTCGATCAATTGTGGTATGAGGATGGACCTCGTGTATCATTATTAAAAAGCATTGTGTACAAAGTTATAGTTCTCGTATGTAATTTTTTCAGTCGTTTTGCAGTGAAACTGATATCGCGCCTTGCCCATCATATAATTTTATTAGCTGTACAACAATTGTCTAGGATAAGTGCACAATTTTTAGATTACCCATAGTTCCAGCAGGCTGTTGCCATGCTAAAGTTAAAGTAAAACGTTGCACAAAAAAAGTTTCCAACGAGCCAGCATTATGAGAATCGATCGATTGCATGATTAGGCAAATCATGCTTTGGACTTAGAAGTTTTTAAAAATATATATATATAAAGGAATTTAAGATATAAAACGCCCTCATTTAATTATCCACACATTTGGCAGCAGCTTGCCTTGTTCATTAGTAAAATATTCTTTAAAAATACCTAAGTTAATGAACAACCCAACATCTATTGTTTTTTTAACTAAACATGGATGGAATAGAATGGATTATTCGTAGTAGAAAGTAGAAACGTTTTTATGACCTGACACATACAGTAGGATAAATGTTACACTGCAAGCTACACTTTAGTGTACAACTTGTACAAGTATAATGAACAAGCTTAGCCCAACGCAGCACACTTTCCTAAAGTTTGTGGGAATACAAAGTTAAGAATTTAGCATATTACTCAAAATGTCTGAACATTTGTACATGGCATTTCTTTCATTAAAATGAAAACTGCAAGGCTGTTGGACGAAGTCATTCTGAGGTCCACACTTTCGAGCCAGGTCCGAAGATGTACATGCACTGTACTATACATCACAGCTTTTATGAACAGCAATGATTCAACGTCCTTTGAAAACCCTCCTCGTTACATTAAAGCAAATGCGTTTAGGTGTAAGCATAGTAGAAGAGTCAGCTAGGGACAAATTGCAACACTGGAGAGGCGCCATGAACTGCCAAGTGCCTCGCAGTTTCTTCAGAGGCAAGTTGGTTTGGGATACAAAGCAAGCCAGACCTCGAGTGAGGAGAAATCCATTGATTCCCGCACTGCAGTTTAATTCATCTCCATCCTTCACGAGGGTAGTGCCATCGTACGTACGTTACCTCGTTACTTATTCAACGTTTTAAAGAACGCAAATTCAATCCACGTATGCAATAACACAAATTACATCACAAACGCTGCGTGCAATTGCAAACCAACAGCGAGAGAAATTTTAAACAACTTGGGAAAACTCTGAAAGCAATAGGGTAAATTCTGGAGCACACTCAAAAACAACATTATTATACAAGTAGGCCAATCTTTATCTGCCAATTCATAATTATCTATAGATTATATTGCATACGCCTCAATCCGTTAGCTGATATATGGGACAATTGATCTCTGGCTTTTCTGTTGTGCAATGAAGGAATTAGGTTAATTGGGATTAAAGGTGGGCATCATTGAGAACTAGGTATACTGTTATTCTACCACATTGCGTGTTGATATCTCATCTATAGGATATAATATTATGCGAAGTCAAACAATATGCAGTAGAGTCAAATATTAATATCCAGGAAAAGTTTTAACTGCGAGTGGGTCGTACAGTTAACCAAAAATTCGATTCGCACTATGTCCTTAAACTAATGTGAATGGATCCTCGAAATTGCATCCCGTACGGGTGAAAACGTTCAACCAATTAACATTTGGTTTCGTATTCCGAATTCGACTCCCAGCTGGACCATTATCCAAACTACAGAAGGCCTTTTAAAAGGAGGTATCCCCAGGCAACAGTAATCGGACGCAAGGCTAGGGTCAGTTTGGTCAGACTTTACCTTTGTCCAGCTAATTTCTCACATATGGCTTACTAATATTAGCAAATTGACATGTACATGAAACCTACAACCTACTAAAAGGGTCTCTGGAGCCACAAAACACTACCAGCTGACAAATACTGATGAACAGTCATCTGGATTTCAGACTTTCAATCCAGAGAATTGAGTGGTTGACATAATTATCACTTGGGTGACGATTGCATTTATCCTCGATTTGCGAATTTTGCCGCGGGATTTCAGAGAGTGAGTGGGCTGCGACTATATGACACACGTTATAATCGATGCCTACAAATCATATAAAATTTAATTCTAGATAAAATTCTTCGATTTTATAAACACACTGACTTGGCATTAGAAACAAATAGATTAAGAAACCCTGCAAAATGAACATTCTGACCAAATACATGTATAGATAAGCTGAATGTGATGTCATTCAGCAAACGAGCAAACGACAGTCATGGCGGCCAGATCCGCCATAGTGAGACACAGCTACAGTACTTGACGTAGTCGCAATTCAGGATTTTTGTTGGGGTAATCAGGGTAAAAAACTAAACAATCGTCTAAGTTTTGCGTCATCGGGGAATGAGAAATAAATTCCAATTTGGAAATAAAACGGAACATTGGACGAATGCGCCCTCCATGGAGCTGTGTGCGACATTACGATGGCATAACCAGCCTGCATGGCATGATTGTCCATTTGGTAGTGCAACTTATCTTTAGTAAGCAGACGAAAGTTAGGGTCCATTACCACCAATGGCACGCGTCATAAGCGTTAACCCTCGAGAGCTCGTCAGAATATATGGACATTTTATTTAAATCAAGTAGAGTGGCATTTAGAGGTTGAACCTGATTGATAGTATAAATGAGCTTAGTAGTTCAATGCTGTCTAACAAAAGAAGGGGATTACAGCGACATGCATGTCGAAATAAATCGACAAACTTACGTATAGAAGTTAATCCTACATTTCAAGGATAACAATTGTTAAGGTTTATGAAAATGCCGTCTTAGACAATTGAGTCATATTGCTGACAGTCTCTGGTTAGAAGAACGCGTACGATTTTATGCCAATTTAAATAACAAAAAATGCTCCGCCACGCCATAATTAATAAATTTTAATTAGGAGCGTAAAAAAAAAACACTCGATCGAGCATGCTGTATATATTTGGGGAGGAAATGCACTTCCGGCATTAGCATATTATGCTGCTAGAAACAAGGAATTTTTTTTGCAATTAAACAGAACTATATTTAGAATATCGTAATGATATGCCGCTATACCGTCACATAATAAACAGATTAATATCTACGTGAATTAATCTATTTGCTCGGTATATCATAATCTTGCCATTTTCAACATCATCACCATGCATCAACCATGGGCGCAGCACTCGTTGGTGCCTATCATAGATGGAAGCGAATGATGCTTCGGGCGCCAGATATCAATCGAGTTGTCAGTTTTGTAACAGAACGCATCGCCACTCATCTGCCCAACAACTCTCCATTTACCCGGGATTGGGATCGGCAGCAATAAGCAACACTTCACTGTACGCCCAATTGGAACAACCCCCAGAATTAGCCTTAATTATGCTGAAAACCATGAAAACTCACAATCAGGATAGCCGACCAGCGTCCACTAGAATGCTATAGCCATATTTCAACAGCATGCAAAAATTGGGTTTGAGGGCATTTTGTATGTTGGTCCAGTAGTAAGATGATCATTACAAAAGTTCAAAAAGTGGTTTTTAATTTACAGCATATGGCAAAAGCTCGCGTTGTTAATTCAGTGGACTGGAGAAATTACGCTCGTATACATCTATAGCAAGCTTTTCCCATGATTTTACAATGAAGAAAAAGGGAAGATAAAGTCTGCGCCTTCATTCCCAGAGATTTACGCGTTACCTTGATGAGCGAAAAGTACACGCCAAATAGATGGAAGAAACAAAATTCGGGAAATACATGCACTTCCTGAATCTCGCCAACTTCTACTTAAAACATTCACTCAAGACCTGTGGAACCGACACAGGAAATTAACGCCTGAATGTAACCTTTCAAATGGTAAAAAATGGTAAAAATCGCTAAAACAGTTCATTTTGGCAAACCAACGTTAAAGCATTAACACAAAAGAGAGGAAATTGGAGGCGCGCTAATTGCTTCGAGAGTCTAGCAGTGGAAAAATGCCGATAAGACCGAAACAAAATACCTGTAAAAAATTAAATGGATATGGCAGGTAAATTCCTTAAGTGACCAAGTAGACCAACTAAGAAGTTCATTGATAATTTATGAAAGTTTTCCCCGCGTGGATGAATGACGACGCCTATAAGGTTCTCTACTAGGAAAGCTTTTATCAGTGGAATTGGGCGCAGAGGATTTCCTTTCTAATTCGGCGAGCTTAATTCACACAAAAGCTTGTCGCGTTTTTTTTTTCCACATTTTACAAAACATCTCCGAACAATCGATTAAAGGCATTATTATCAATTACGTGTCTTCCGTTATGGTAGAAATTCATGCATAAAAGGGGAGGGTTCAAAGTTAATGGCAGGCAGACAATGAGGCCTTTTTGTTCTAATGCAAGAAAATACATGACGTATGCATAAAAAGCTAATGCATCATATATGAGGGTACATAATTAAAACTTCCATTTCAGGTCTGCTGAATGCTGCTTCTTTATTGCCGCCAGGGAAGTGTCAGAAACGATACGATGGGGGTTATGCCGCAGTGGTTATGCATATACGCATGCCTATACAATGCATTCTGGCTGAGTGCTATGCTATCATTGATGTTTTGCCATCACCTGCAGAGTCCCAGAAAGAGCACAATTATTTTTTGTTTTAAGACAAAAAAGCCGTTATTTGGCTGTTTCAACAAGTTATAATGTCCATACAATGTATACTGTATACTTTCAAATTTTCTCTACATTTTATTCAAGCAAAAATGAGTTGTTTTTATGATAAATTGTGCTGCATTTACTCATGCATTGCTATTTAAATCATATTCACATAGTCCATATTCGAAAATTTCTTTGTACAGTTTTTTTATAAAATTATAGTTGCTGGAAATGCTTTTTTTATATTAATTCTCAAGTTAATATACTGTAATGAAGCTATCCTTTTACACTCTGCGTAATAAGAGTTTCGAAATTTCAACAATGCAACTTTATAAGACTAGTACCACTAACGAATGTTCATTTTAAGTACTGTTTACTTCATTATATAGAGGTATATATAATTAAATTAACATTTTTTGAATGTCAACCGACCAGAATGCTAATGCTAATGCTGCTTTTGGAGCATGGTGCAGTCATTCTGGCATGGTGTTATGTTCTGAGATAGACATGCAAATGCGTTCAACAGTAGACAGATGTGAAACATTAAGGTTAGCTCTTATTAGAATATTAACTAGGTTAAAATAAAAGTGAAATGTATATCCCAAAGCTGCGAGCATCTTGTTAATTTACATGTTTAATAACTTAGCCCAACCAAGGTCTAACAATATCCATCCCTTGTTGCCATTCTATTAGAAGAATATTCACAAGCTATTATTTACTTTTGAGAGGAAAACCGTCAAATTTCATAATAGAAATTACTGCTTAAATAATTTGAACTAATTAAAATCGAAGGTTGTTAAGCCCCACCCAAGAATTTCTTCAGTTTCATTTCAAGTCAAGTAGGCCTACTTGTATGTTGTTGAAGACAATGCACGCATTGCCGTATGTAAAACTGGATTTAGGAACTAACATGCATGTAGATACTATATGTTGCAAAAGGAGAAAAATGTACAAAGCAGAGACACTACTGAGCATACATGTATATGAAGAACTATGTTTCTGAATGTAAAGCATATAGAACCTAATAATATTAGCGCATCTCAACTGTATACAATTGTAGGCGTTTCAGTAGTCCCACGCACAATTCACTTAGCACATCACGTTCTTCATTGCAGATCACCAGCTGCACTTTTTCTTTATACACGTAAATATTTGATTAATGTCGACCGAGGAAACTGAACTTCATAGCAGCCATTGTGTGGGAAATGCAAATGGATGGATGGCAAAAAATCCCCAGACCTTAAGGGAAAAAAATTTAACGTGAAAGAAAAATGGGCGCATTTTGAGCAGATGATCACGCTTCCAAGAATTGCATACTAAATTTTCACGCCTTTTACTGGAAATAAGCCTAACAAGCCCAGCCATTAATAAATAAAGGGATATCAGACACGGCCTTCCAGTAACGGTTTCGGAAAATGTACGATAATGCGTCTGTATTTTGTTTGCTTTCCTTCAATAAACGTGCATCAAGAGAAATCTGACAAAAACAAATTAGGATATGTGGGCTTTTTAAAGTCGCTGTTGCGGTAAGCCGAAAGAGAACACACATTTCAATCGGGAATATACGATTCAAAATGAGAAGATATTACTTAGAACCAATATACAGGTACAGCATGAATACATGTAATACACCCCCCCCCCCTTCCGCTTCATCTTCCGCACTGCTTTATTTATCAAACAATAAGTTAAAATTGGACATATATACTTTGCCTCGCTCGTACTGTATAAAATATAGCAGGTAAATAAAATAAGGCTGTTTTGTGAGCTAAGAAGTGTATGGTGCCAACACCGGTAAAATTTCAAAATTGCGATAAAAATACATAAAAAAGCATTTGTAAAAAAAACACATAAAAACAAGTATGTGTCGTAAAAACATCCAGCACCACTGGGTTTAACGCGTTAAGATGACAAATTGAACATATCTGAACAATGTACACATGTCAACACAAGTATTTACATTGGTGTACAGTAATCAACATGGCGCGATGAGCAACGTCCCTATAAATACACACTCAGGAAAACAGTTGGGGATATCTGGATTTTATTCCCACGAAGGTCTGAGATTAAATCGAGCATTGGAAGTCTGACTGACCAAGAAAATAAAATATTGTATTACTTCCCTAATAATCTAAATACAGGTAGTTTCGTATATTATCAAAAGGAAATTAGAAACCATTTATTGCAAATAATAAGGTTGATATTCGACAGTTATTATGCAAGAATACACTCAAAAATAATTGCGTTTTATCCCCAACATACGAGTGCCCGCCCACAACCAGTTAAAACCATTTATAGTGTAGCATCCATGCCCTATAACATTAAGCAAGAAAAGCATTTACGAATCATGAGCACCAAAGTAAACATTTATCTCTTGGTTGGCTTGTTTTAAACATTTACAGTACATGTACTGTATGTCTGGATTAGCTCACTACGGATAAGCGAGTATATACCATACATAAAAAAGGTCAAATTGGTTCGCACGGTCATATTATCGGTAGATTTTACCTCATTTATATTGGCCAATTGATCAAATGCCAAAATAAATACAACTTGACAACGTACGGTATAGTTGGTATAACACGGTTCTTTCATCGAATCATGGACTAAAAAAGTGCCTTCATGTTGGTACGTTCACAGAGCATAAATATAAAAGCCCAAACTATAAAACTTCCACAACTTGATAAAATACGCGTATATACTGTATTCATCACCATTTTAGTCTCAGAAATAGGGGATGGTTATAATCGAAATAGATTTATGAATACTAAAATCCAAGTCGTACAATAACAACGCCATTTTGCCATTTTTTAGCCACGATATTGAGAACTTTTGGCTAGTGAAACTAAGGCCATAAGATCAAGAATTGCACACCGGCCAAGTTTACACAATGACGCAAATATCGAGGACATTTAAATACAACCATGTCCATTTATAATACAGTAACAATTTCCTCATTCCATGTGCCATAAATTTCGTCATATCGGCATAAAAACAACCTAGTTGATAGCTGGGCCAAATATTTGTAAAAGAAATTCGATAAATGTACTTGTTAAAGGTGGAAAAAAGGTTCTGTACAGCAATTCCGATCAGTAGCTCGCGGCTTATAGGTGGACGATGCTTAGTTGCAATATTGGTTTATCACCTTTTATGACATCGAAAGAGTAGAAATTCACGGAAAAAACTGCTTAATGAATTTATGAATTGGCTTCATAGTTGCACTACAATGCCGTAACTCGAGCAAGCTATTTTCACATTCCCTCACAAATAATGTTAAACGCACCGAAATGGTTGCATGAATTGAAAGCGTGGGCGTTTCCATTGATAATTATCAGAAATCCACCAGAATTGCTGTGCCATTGCGGAATATGGCATTCAAAGACTTTATATACGCGCTGGAAATGCAAGATAGAAAAAAAGTGGGCTGCTCTGATCAATAATTACACTGCACGGTGGTGGCAATGCATTAGGATCAAGATGCGAAGCTATAATTAAATCGATTTCTGCGCAATAAATGTAAAAATAACATTTAAATTCAAAATGCTGCATGGTGACATCAGTTCTGGAGCACAGCTAAGTGCAAAGCAATCGATTGCAAAGCAATAGGGCAAAACACAAAACAAACATGTATTTATTTCTTCACCAACTAGATTTTTTTCGGCTTCAAGCCCCTGGCTTTGCCTAGTTTTGCCTATATTATTATTATTGTATAATTCTCAACACTAGCTAATTTGAAAAATTGTCATATCACCCAATGAGAACGACAGCATCAGAAAATTCTTACCTGCAATGAAAGAAAAAATAAATTAGTACATTAATTGTGCACGTAACGAGTAGAAAAAGTGTATTCGTACAGTTTCTTTTCATTGTATCACAAAGACAATATTATAGGCTAGCAATTTGACATTCTATACAGACATACGTTAGGCTATACTACAATTTGTATACTGCAACCCGATCTTAACCAAAACCAGTGAAGACATCACAAGAACGACATTTCACACTAGATAATTCGTAAATGGAAAATTAAAGAGCTAGCTAGGGCTTGGATTTAAAAAAAAATGTATGCCACTTGAACTCATTCAGCCACGCATTTGCGATATCTCGGTCAATGTCGAGATGGGTGCTAGCTGAACCTCGGGGCACTACATGTATTTACTCAATCGTGTACCCTCTAACCCCCTGAAGTGGAAAATTTAATTGCTTGCCAACAAAGGCGTCTGTCTTATGCATCGTTTCAACGCGACAATTTATCCCGAGTCTTCAAGGATAATGCCGTTCTATGCATACATGATTCTCATCTATCAAATTTCACTTAATTCAACAAAATCAGTGAAATCTGGCTAAAACCGGGAAGAAGTGGACATGACAGTCTTACTGGGAAAGGGATATCATTACAGAACGTACGTGTACATGTTCATGTCATGTATGTCTAATGTCTGGAAATCATTAAACAATTCTATTTTTATTGCTCAAGATTGTCCTTATTACGAAATTTGGAAGGGCAAAGTAAAGGGTGCATTTAGTTTCATACACAATTTTGAGTTCAAAATCCATCTTGCAGATCTGCCATCATTGCTCTTGGACATAAAGGGTATGAAAGCGGTCAGGTGGCAAAGAATGTATCTGCAATGGTCTAAGCCCCCTCCAGTTCTCAAAACGAGCTAAGTTTTCTGACATTTATGCAAGGGAATGATCGATATTTCTGTACCACAAAGCTCGCAGGCAATGGTCCATTTCCACTCCAAATGCAGAAGCGCCATCATCGATCATACTGGTCTGGAGAGGAGCGTCGTCGATATAGCGTAGGAAGCGCACCAGTGAATCTTGCGGGTAAAGATACGTGTAACTTAAAATAATGGCTATCGAAGCATTTTTCGCAAGTTGCTGACCTTTATATCAAACTCTCTCGTGAAATTCGTGTGTATCAAAATGAAATTGACGGAGAAGAACAAATCGTGATTACTCTTTGCCCGAAAAAGTCTATGACAAACGATTTTAAAATTCTTTGATTAAATTGCAACGTACAAATGTATCCAAATAGCATGCATGACTCACTTTAAAACTAACTCTTTATTTTGATATTCGTGAGAAACTTAAGTCGGGCACATTCACAAAAATAACATTGGCCAATACAATTTCGTTGCTCGGGTTGCCCAACGGCAACAAGATGCATCAGACAACTGGTATTCATATATACGAACCCAGCAAGAATATCATTTCTTGGTATTACAGCGAAGATACACTGACGAAATCTCATAGCAGTAGTCATTGACGGTCGGAAATAATTGATGTCCCATATCGAGTTAACAGGAGAAACGTTACGACCATCTGTACATAAGCTCGGTTCACCTAATTGCAATATTCGCCATCAACGGCTTGAAGAAGAGGCCAATTAATGAGGCTCTACCATTCTACTGCGTATTAATTGCTTCCAAATAAAATTAATTGGTAGGTCCATATATACACAATAGGGTTGTCAATGAAGTACGCACATAGGCAGTCAATCCAATTGCATCGCCCCACCCAACAGAGGGTAGATTGGATCGCATTTTAAATGAATTTTGATTAACGCGGAGCAATGTCGTTCAGCGTAAACGTTTTTGGGCGTTTAATCGATAATTTCCTGCTAAAGGCAACGGCGCTTCTGCGAACAGCATCGATGGTTTCCAGTAGGAAGAATGGAGCTTTTTTTAACGGATACCCAAGTGATGTCATTGCAACGTGCAGGTAGTCCATTGAAGTACACGCCAAGAACTGAGGGAATTGCAACATTTCCCGAAGCAACCATTAGGAAATTCAAGCAGACGCATGGAGATTTAGTGGAAATAGAAGGCCGTTAACTTGGGCGTTGCGAGGGCGTAAAACGTCGCACTTTCTCCCATTTTGTACTCACTTTAATCGAATAAATTTGCAGCTAAAGGTGAAATGGATTTCCAGCGAACGCAACCTATATAACCTATAAGTCGAACTGGTTCTAAAGGAAGGGGGGAAATCGAAAGCGGAACTTCGAAATGCCATCGACTAATACATTCGCAAATCGATCAATACATCTAACCTCAGTTTTAAGTTGATTGTTTAAAATATCGATGGGGAAGGGAGGAAAAATCGCCCCCGAACTGCTCCGGAAAATATCTGAACGGATTCGTTGCAAATAACCATGCAAGCTGCTCAATGCACATGTAATCGGTGTTGTACTAGGATATATACTTATGAACAAAAAAGTATCCTGCAATTGGAAATGGTGCTGGACCAACTAAACCCATATAGGAAACATTCCATAAGAATGCCATTTTCACTACATGTATATTTTCTTTTTCATATCTTCCTGAATGAACATATTGCAGCCAAACAACTACGCTGTATAATATACTCTGTACTGTAGATTTACAACGGGTATACGATGAGAATTAAGGCAACGTCGTGTATGTCGTATACAAATAAAACGATTTGCATTATTGTTTATAAGAGAATATAATTTCTTATTTGTTCAAGTCGTGACGGCCCTCGAATCGCGAATTTCCTCAAAGATGTTCTATACTTTATATGCTACTAGCCGGTTACAGGCCCAGCGATGCCCGGGCTGTACTTACCGATAGAACGAATCCAACCCGGAATGAATGAGTGCGGCCACGAAGCAAACAGCAAAACAAACCAAAAACATACGGAGCCCCGAAGCGGAAGGTTCTTTATTTTTTCCGTTTTGTACGCGTTTTACGTGACTAAGTACAAAAAAAAATCTTCCGCGACGGGGCTCCGTAGAAATAACCGCGGCCCTGGAACCAAAGAACTAAGCGCATCCGGGGCCCCGGAACCAGGCATGCAAGAAACCATTCCTCCTGCCGCATACAGCTCTTCTTTATAAACTGTATATACTGGTAACTGTACATGTATCATTGAATATATAACCAGAAGTTCTCACAGGATAGTTCATTACTGCATGGCTTTCCCAACCCTCCCTATTTAACCGGACTTGGGACAATACGTGGCTATAGGGAAGACGGTCCTGCATTCACTTGGAGGGATTGTGAGAAATCATGAAAAACCACAATCAATTGATAGCCGTCACGAGAATCGAACCAGCGTTTACCGAAAGTTAACCACTCAGCCACCATGCTCGGTTAGTAGAAAACTATACGTGACAAAATCCAACAACCTTGACATTAGTAAACTCCATTACGAAGTGAGTGGTGAACCATAACGCATCATGATACTCTACGGGATTAACTCTCACAGTGAACTTGATTGAAGTCACGAAAATATGTCATTTCACGTGAATTTTTAATTTTTCTCATGCTTATTTATAACTGCTCCAACATGGCGTGGTCTGCTCGTGCAATAATGGCCGGATAAACTAAGAGCTTAATTGAAAACCTAATGCGATCTTGCCTGCATTTCAATTATTATCATTCATGTTCTCAGTTGAACCACAGTATACGAATATACAGTCCAGTATGGTCACTTCGCGCATTCCTTGAGTCCCCATTCGCAGCGCCAACATTTCGACTAACGAGCGGTGTGAACAAAATGCATTCATCGCATCCCTCCTTTCAAACGGACTGCTATTTACTTAGCCAATTAGGAAGTAGTGTGCAACTCTGTGGCTATCTGTTATCCTATGTCGAGCAAGTGAAACGTCACCAACGATACGATCATGCAAAATGCGCATTAAGACAACTTATTCACATGGAATTCTGTACATCCATGCAGCAATTTACCTTGAGATTAATGGAAAAATAAATATGCTCTGAGAAACTGAACAAAACTTAGAACATTGATGAAATGTCAGCGTTTTTTGTTGTGTGTGGGTGTGTGACAACTACCTAGCTTTTTCTTGCAATAAGTGCTGCTAAGATATTCCGTTATTATAGCAACAACGGACAAAAACTCGAAGACGCCTATCAATTTCCGCCAATCCCGTTGGGATTCTATAGCATTATTTGCGACTGCATGAATGCATCCAGAGCAACAAATACTTTTTTCTTCTATATGCCTGCGTTCAATGCTAATATGATCTTCTATCGATTTTTGAACGAAAATTCAATCTAACCAAGAAATCTATAGCTTCTAAAGCGTATGGCCGATATCATTCCATTATCATACAGCAAAACCAGCATATCGATTTATATTTTTTTTAAAAAAGAACAGGTACTTGAGTCACAGAGTGATGTATTCAAGCGAAACCAGCCAAGAGCAAAGTCTGTTGGAAATTTACGGCAGAACAACACTGAGAAAGGTTACAGCTAGTTTAAGTTAAAAGTTCAGGTAAACACGGCATCATGGCGCCAACTGAGTATTATGCTTTGGAAACTGCGAACTACTGTATAAATTAAAAACCGCACAAAAACCCAGTAAGGAATAAATTAAAGACTTGTAAGCGATGTGATCTAAGGGTACGCAATCGTTGGTACTTAGAAGTAAGAATGTTAATTTTTTTGATTTTTTTTTTAATACACAACCAAAATTATTATACAGTATATAAGTTTGATATTAAGATCTACACAGTATATCCAGTACGCAGACTCAATGATCTTGCTGATGTCAAAATGCCATCTGGTCCAGTAGATGTAAAAGGGGTAATTCAAAAAGAATGTTAGTCTCAAAGGACTATAGCTACAGCAATCCAATCCAAGTTCGCGGGGAGGCGCTGCATAACGGCTGCCATCCTGACTTCAAAGGTGCCGAC
Organism: Megaphyllum sjaelandicum; assembly: GCA_034698745.1. NCBI lineage: Eukaryota > Metazoa > Arthropoda > Diplopoda > Julida > Julidae > Megaphyllum > Megaphyllum sjaelandicum. The sequence goes on along the minus strand of JAQGBX010000444.1, from coordinate 9,784 downwards.
AAGGAGTCTGTGTTCCGGATATACTGAGGTTTAAATTCCAAAAGATTGAACATATGTTGCCATTTTTTCTACACCAACGCTAATGCTAATTTTCGCGGAAAGTCACAAACTACAGTAAAGTGACAAATCCCTCTATTTTACAAACTCAATTTCCTATACAGCCGGCATAAACTGTCATGTATATTCTTTTTCACTATTTCCTTCCGCGGAATGGGGGATTTTACCCAAATGGGTTGGATTTCGAACCTTTCTATGCAAGGTGGCATGACTGGAGAAGAGCAAAAATTGCCACCACGACCAAAATTAACAACACATGACAAAGTCCAACATGTCCGAAATCGTCCTGTATTCTGTAAATTGCGTGGCAATTGCGAATTCGAAAAAGAAAATGTGTTGTGGAATCTTAAACAAATACAGGTGTGTGAATACTGCATTCTTCAGGTTTTATTTTCATTCCCATTTAGAAACTTAGTAATTTACGACCTTTTTTGGGATCTGCAGGTTTGCATAACTGGGTGTTTTAGAATACCCACCGACATTATTTAATACATGTCCATTGAATAAGTAAAAAAAATTCCTAAAAATTTGATTTTGAAAGTCTCGGATATGTGCGGGCATAAAATTCGAATTTTCTCATGGCAACTGAAGTTCAGATTTCAATTATTTGGTAGAAGTGAGTTGCCATGCAGAAGGCTGGGACGTGAATCAAAAAAAAAAAATCACTGCCAAAAACGCCCACTAGAGCCAACATTCATGGTGTAAATAAGTCACACGGGCTTATAAAATACACGTTCGGGGTATGGCCGGTCTACACTTAAATCATCAGATTGCAATTTATCTCGACAGCACCAGGCGGTTTCTATTAACCAAATACATGCATATGTTTTCCCAAGTTTGAAAACTAACAAACCCTGCGTGTTTACATAGCTTTACTGAACGGGAAAAAGCAAGCTGGATATTCGTCGTACGGTATATTATGTGACAAGATTTTTTTATTGCATATAAATTCCAGCAAACACCTCGAGCAGCCAGGGTTGCCCCTATTGGAGGCTATAGCACGGGCATCATAAATCTGAAAGTGAATTGCGGAAAGATCGGATCGTTGATGGAGTGCTCCCATCGAAGCATGAATCTGATTGATGCAAAATGACGTCAGCTGAATCGAAACCTTCAGATTCCGTACCTTCGCACTTCAATCCCTTCACAGGGGAGCACCCACGCTATTTCTTAAAGTTTTGGGCTTGCTTATCTCTGTTTAGTAAAGCTTTCTGCAACTTTCCCTCCCACGCAGCACTTCACGAAATCACAAACTAAACAGAAGTAGGAACTCCGAGAACGGGATGATAAGACACCCTTTATTGCGCGTCTCGTTTCAAGGAAGCACTTGGCCCTTACAAATTGGCAACCTATATTTGACGAGTTGGAAAATTGGGGCGTGTTTCAATTTCTTGTTTGCATTTTCGTAGGTCAAGTTTTGCCTACGCAAGCCGCAATATCTTGTTTGCACGCGGCAAAAACTGGCTTTGTAATCCGAAAAGGGAAAAAAAGGGTCATTCATAAATCACGTGCACGATTTTACCAGTTTCAACCCTCCCTTCTATCATTTATAAGTTTAAAAAAAATTAAGTGACAGTTCATGTACTAAATTTAGCAAATGAAGTCAAGCTTCGATTTTAAACATTTATCAAAGTCGTTTTGATTGCAATTGCATGGCACGGCTACCCCTGGAGTATTCCGAGTCAAAATGGCTATGGTCAGTCTTTCAACGCATTTATTTATGGATAGCTCAAAATAAACTACCACCAACCAATTATTACTCTTAAGTGCCCACAAACATTAACGAAATTTATCACAAAATGTTGGACTTCCTCGACTTCACCCTATAACTTTGCCTCCTGATATACAGTAAATTACAATAGTCGAGTAATTCCGCGATATTCTAAGTAAATTAATTATTAAAGTCATTACATGTACATTTTATGAAAAACCCTGATAAACTAGCATAACCAATTACTCACGGAATTATCCGTGCCCCAAAATGTTGGACATCCCCGATTATGACTTCACCCAACATCCTGAATATTCAGTACATTCTGAATCCTGATATACAGTATAATTACTTCGTAAAAGGGGAACAAAGAGTAGGCCTAATTCTGCGATATCCTGACTCGATAATGATTCATAACTGATTTCATATTATGAAAAACTTGATAACGAGTCTGTTAAATTTCCCCAACTATTTGAAAAAGTTATAACACTTCCCGGCATATACAGTATATCACTTCAATAATCTATAAAAATCAGACCCATTCAAGTTGCGGTACTTTGAAATAAAACTAATTCGTTAAGATGTAAATTTGCGCGCAGCTCATCCAAAATTAATCCCAGATTAAAGCAGGTTTTAGCCCGTAAATTGCCCATCAACGCCCAATCGCGCTAACCATCCAAGAAATAAATTTGGAGATAGCTAATTCACCCGGCCATAAATGATTAATGTACGCTCCTAAAATCCCATTTGGCATTGTTTGCACCATTTATAAACTTCAGTGATCACGAAAAGATTTTCGTAATGAAATTGGCAGCGTTGCTTTCAAATGCAAAAAGGGGTTTAAACAAGCGGCACATTTTATGACTTCGAACAACAACGGCGAGGAAAATCGATTGATCTTGAAGACGCCAAATTACAGAGCCCCATCACGCTCGCTCGTATGTATGCTTGCATGCAGTGAAACAATTTCTTAAATGCCTGCAAAAAGTAACTCAAATCCAGGCATTAAATTAAAGATAGTCTCAGTCTGAAAGATTAGATTACGGACCGTAAAAAAAACTAAGGCGCAGCAGACGGATCTCAGATAAAGGCAATGTACGTACAACCGCTGCATCTGGAACCATTTTTATTGGAAAAGGCAAGTAGCAGCACTCCATAATGATACTGCTCATAAATACTGACTACGCATTGCCGACATAATTACTATACCAGCGACGTAGCGAGGCGGTTGATTGAACAACACCCCTGAAAAGTTAATACTTCGAACACTTGTTGGGTATATAGTACATGATTCAGCAATAAGTGCGTGTTTACCGAGTTTACTTTTCAAGGGAGATTTACCATATCATTTTCCCTTCTGTTAACAGCTTATAAGATATGCACGAATTCCCAATAACAGTATTATAACGCCGATGAAGCAATGGAAATTTTCATTTGTTTTGATAACTGGTCTGCCTATGAACACGAGGACAGTATCCTGATCGGTCGTCAACGGTCAAAATAACAAATCGACGACAGTCAATAGTATTTTCCAATGACAGCCAATGGTATTTTCCTGTTTCTTGGTAGACTAAATCAAGTTTGAACAACCATGGACTCAACGCCCGTTGGTGTCTGAAGCCATCTTCACCACTTCACTCCCTGTAGCCATCGCTGTCATGTGCCAAGTGGTACAACATCGTCTGTAGACTTTAACCACACCAACCTTAAATATCATCCACCCATCATCGGATAGACTTCCATCTTTGGGCCTTTCGCTTAGCCTATATACATGATAACCCGCAGGAAGGGTGTGAAGCTTAACAATACCAGAGGCATAGGGTTTCCTACAAAAATAATGAATCACGAGTTTCATGACAAATGTTTGCCTGATAACGCAGTGCCTTTTGTACTGCAAATAGGTTGATTCATCCAACGTCGCTTTCCCCAAAAAATTCGTGTTTAACTTAAGCGAACACTACATCTCATAACGAAAACCAATTTGGTACCCCCAAAAAGGGGCTTCGCAGAGTGGCACGCATGTACATGTACTTGTATAACCGTTTTGTGACGCTCGTAAGAGTGACGCCAAGAAAGTTTGACCACAAGGAAAGAAAATTGGCAAGATTTGACGATAATTCGAATCCAATCATAAAGCAGGATAATTTGAACGACATATCAACAACATTTCACATTTATTCTCGGAACTAGATAACACTTTCATGGTAACCTCCAGAAGGGTGGCTCAATCTGCGTCATCTACTCACGTTAATACACCAACCCATCACCTCGTAATTAAACATGGGCATACGTGGCATGCAAATGAAATACACAAGGTTGACGTCACTTTCAATGGCCTTTCCAAGAATATTGGGTGGCATGATCGCAGACTGCTACGCATTGCATGGCTCCGTGCGAAAGTATCAGGCTAGCTACTAGTATAATGTATGTTTGTAAACACGTGAGCTACCCCTATCAAACCGTCGTAACTCGCGGCGCATGTTTTGCCTCCTAATACCCTTTCAAAAATTTGGTCCTCCGTGCCGTGACTCTCGCGAGCATAAACGCCGAAGACCCTCAACGTACTGATGTGCGAAGAAGCGGATGATCAAGGCCCATACAACTGCACAAGCTCTACCGAAATCCAATAGAGTGCAAAAAACTCAATCTCCACCATTTCTTTGGACGTGAGCAGAATGCGTGCGTGGGTTTATGCGAAGATTAGCAAACACCATCTTCTCAAAACAGCTATAGATGATGTACGTTTATTGCGCGGAATATTTCCGAAGGTGCACAACAATGCAATTGAATTTGTTGAATAGGGGTAGCCTATCGTCAAATAGAATAACCCTTCTTAGTCCGTAGTACTTGTACGTGCGAGTGGTGTTGCGTTGCAGAAAAATAGAAGATTGGCGTTCACGATTCTGATAATCTAAGGCAAAAATAAATACAGACCTATATCTAGTAAAACCTTTGGGTCTATCTCATAGCAAGCACAAACATTCATTTGATGGTCTTAATGCGAGACATGTACGGTGTGGATTGGGTGAACGGATTCCGACCAAAGACAAGCGTTTCGAAAGATCTGACCATGGAAGTAAGATGATAAGGGAATGCTTCACGTGACTTTTGTGAACAAGTGGTTCCATTAGTTCATCGGTAAATTAATTACATCCATTATGCATTTAGACGCTTTCTCGATTACCCTTTCGAGTTATAGAGTACGCATCTTCAGCTAGGAGTAAGAATCTTTTAGTTCTATTCATTTAAGTCGGTGGTTTTCAATTTTATTTGTCTCAGGATCCATTTACACTTCAAAATTATCGAGGACCCCAACAAATTCAATTACAGGGTATGTGAATCAAAATTGAGAATTTATTAACACTGTTTGTTAATTGAACACAAAATAAACTGACTACATTTTAACAGTAAAAATATTCCTAACCAAAAGCAACTGTTTTTCAAAATATGCTCGTACTATAATTTTGGTATGAAGATATGTTTGTGAGGATATCGAAGTTTGGTATGGACCCTTTTGTGAGGATTATTAAGTATCAAAAAACATGTTCATGCCAAAATTATAGTAGGCCTACGTGCATGCATACATGTACTTATTCCACAGATAATACCTTGAGAGACACGGAATTAGGACACAAGGTGAAATATTCATTATCTATTTACTGTACATGTAGATTGAAACTACTGCAAAAATGTAAACAAACGTATGGAAAGACGCACTGTACATTCGTCAAAACCAATTTCGCTGCATCTAATCAGCAATTTGAAAGAGTTCAACATACGATAACAACAACAATCGTAAATTAAAAGGATGTCTCGAGCAATCAATAGAATATCGGATCGTTTGTTTTTCAAAATGTCTAATCAAGCTATACAAATCAAACCGTATTTGAAACTTATCTTTTAATGCCAATTTTCGTCGATTTTAGACAGCGAAGTCATTCTTGAATGAAAGATGGGACATTTTTAAAATTTATTTTTCTACCATCAATTCACATTTTTTTTTCCAAGATGCAATTGTCGTATACAATCGTCTACGGTTCAAAACTCAGATTTCAAAAGTGAATTTCAGCACAAAGAACCTACTCGACAGAAGGATCTATTTTTCTGAATAACAGTATTCATACAAAATGATCCCGAAAGCTAATGTATAATGCATTCAGTGTATTATTATAGACATTCAACTCATTGAAGAGAAATTCACGCCACGTCTAGACAAGTTTTCTTTCTGTGATCACAGACTAGAATTCCTCCATCATGCTCTCATTGTATACCGTATATAGCGAATGTATACGGAAAAAAAACTAGTTTTCAACAATACAGTATACAAATCCTCTTGCTAAAATTAATTTGTTAAAAAGGCAATGCTATTATAATTACGAGAAATCTCATGAAAATGTATCTATGTAGTAGTTTAAAGTTTGATCTCCCCTTTAACGTAATGTTACAGCATTCTTTGCCATTTGGTCTCAAGCTAAATTTGCTATAGATGGCGCCACGAGCATGTGAAAATCATTATAAAGAATATTGTCGACGAGTACCAGGATAACGCAGCTAGTATAAACTATTTAAGTTCACTTTTCCCTGACCATAAACAATACGCGACAATTGCGTATGTGTTGAATTGACCATCAAACAAACATCTTAGGGTTTTATATGCAAAATGATATATGGCATCACTTCGCATACAATTAGGAAGTAACGTATAGTAAGCGTGTCCCCAGAGGCTATGGAAAGTTATAATTATCATGCTAAGGTTCTTTGATAACTATCAAGGAGAAGTTTATAGCCGAGGGATATTAAAAAATTTCAACATACAGTGGATCGATTTAAAATAAAAAAATCTTTTACGAAAACCCTGGACGAGTCACCTTGACCGTTAGTGCAATGACGTATACTCGATGACATCAATTTACAAAAAGTGGATTCCCAATTCTACCCTTCATTGAAAATGATCCTTTATACAGTACATTGGCTACAGAGCGGATGTGTGGGCCTTAGACTATAGAAGCGACGTCAATAAAGCGCCCATTCAGTTTTATGTCGGTAGGCATTCGCATGAAATATTCAGAAAATAGCCAAATTGCTCTTCTGGACGATTCAACTTTGCATACATTCAAAGCAAAAAATGTGAACGAAATTGAAAACGACGCTCATTCTGCGAGATAATTTACCAAAACTGTATTACTTTTGGAGGTAGCCGATGGGTTTAATAGAGCATTATGTTTAAAAAAAAACTTTCCTTCCGCCAAATTTCATGAAATATTCATAAAATAAAAGACCCCACACACAATATCCTGCATTTCAAGTCTTCTAGAAATGTTTCAAAGTCATCGTGAAGTTAAGACTCGGACTATAATTATGTTTCATACAGTCGACTGCCTTTTATTGTAAAAAAAAAGTTCATTGCTATACAACTATACTGCATTTTTAGAAAAGTAATGAAAAATGGATCATGCGACAGAAAACTGTTCGTTGTTTCTCCCTTTCGCTGTAAAAACAAAATTGAAGGACAAAGTAAAATCTTGCTCATTTTGCATGCAAGTTTATATAAAAGATGCGTCTGATGAACTATACTGATGGATTTATGCGTCACTAAAATATTATTCCTTAGCTGGTATTTCCAACTGACAGGCAAAATTGAGATAACGTCTCATACTTTTGTAATTTAGCATGTACCTCTCCATCAAACTAACTTTGCCGTCAATGTGTACAGCTTTATTGTAAAAATTGAGCTACAATATGTAACTGAGCTATCTGAAAAATGCAGCGAAAAGTGACATTGACAATTCAGACAGCAAAGATCAACCTGCAGAGAAGCTTCGAAATTTATATAGGACGTACTTCTTAAATTATAAATGAATGAAACGGTCATTTAGTATCATACATCCATTAAATATACGAGGTCGTATCAAACCGATCCTCGTTGTTGACACATTTTCATCAATATTTCAAATAAATCCTTATTTATGTTCTCACAACGTTATATAGATCAACAAAAAACAAATCAATAAAAAAACGCGGATGTGCTTCCGCCATCGAGTGATAGTTGTTGGTAGATGGTGGCGAAAATGAACTTGTAAGCAGCTGGAATCGACAATACCTCCACAGGCCACAAAAACAAAAGGATAAAACGTGACTAAACATGCACACTCGACGATGATATTGCTGCTAAAAACCAGTTCGGGTTGGGAACGTAAGTCATAATAATACGGCACAAATATAAAAGCAAGTAACCACGAAGTCAATTTACAAGCACTTTACAATAAGTCGATATCAGGCTTATTGACTGCAAACCCCATTCCCTCGCGACTTAAGAGATTGACCACAAACTGGTAAAAACAATGAAAAACTTCAAATGATTCAGGAAATAAATTTGCAAACTGCGTGACAGGATAAGCTAATATGCACATACAGTATGCTATATTTTGATGGACTTATCGATTAATGGTAAAGAAAAAAACGGTAAACATCAGGATGAAAGAAGCTTGAGCTGCAGAGAAGTGCAGTTTTCTGACTTTACGATCAATGCGCGCTTTTTGATATATTATATACATTATGCACGGAATCTATAGTGTTATATGTTATTATAGTACGAGGTAATACTTTCGTTTTTAGCATATACGTAAATGTAGCCTAATTATATGTAAACTAGAAGAAAAAAGTATGGTGCAATGAATTATGCTCAATTACTGCACTGGCGAGCATTTCAAAATATGGCAAAACGATTACAGCGACACGCTCGGCCTTCTCTCATGATATTTAAGGCCAGTCTACATTAAGATTTTAACGCCTTAACCCTTTAAAAGATTAAAAATGGCAGAATTCTTAGAAAGAGAAAGTTAGATGCTTAAAATTAGCAGGTACATGTATTTTGGACTGAGCTATTCAGAATTATTCAAAAAAAACAAAAAAAACCGATGCGATGATTAGATAGTCAAGATTATCTCAACTTGCTTCAAAAAAGCTTCAATTTCTCGCGAAATATCCAACGATGGTTTGCGGAACTTGAGCTTGTGTTCATTGTCATCATTTCAAGATCAAGGGCAGCATGAAGTTGCACATCGAAGTTCAGAGTCTACGAGTCAAGTCTTGGAAATCATCTTTTAACAATGCACGACCGGGTCCATGCAATTACATATAATTACGTTTGTACAAGTGAGTGGGTTGTAATTGAGCGCGACTGAAATTTTCACAATTGGTATGATAAAACTTAAATGATGCGAGAGGGCCCGCAATGAAGCATTGTGCTCAGGAGTGCGTGTCAATTTATACCGTATACCTACGGTTTCTACGAGAACTTAGAGCTTCTGAAATCTTCAAGATGTTCGAACATTTGCTTCAAGCACTCATATCGTCAATAGTCCTTTTTCCAGGTCATTCAACGAGGCATCGCAAAATCCAACTGGAAAAATTTTACGATTGAAATGCGATGCAACAATTTAACAGTATACGTCTAGAAGCCACTTCACACACAGACCTCTCGTGATTAACTGAGCAGTGCAAATTTCAATTTCCACTGCCATGAATGAGTGTTAATCGGTGCAAAACACTGTCCAGAAATGAAAAGCGGCATGCAGTGTTTACTTAGCCAGAGGCACTACAGCAGCTTGCATATTAATCAAAGGGATCGTTTGTGTTAATTGCAGGAACCCGAATTGCAAATAAGATAAGCGACGAATCCGACGGTGTCATTTACTCGTCTTGTACGCCACGTTCAACACCTATAGTAGCTTTATAAAACAGGGCATGACTTCCCCAAAATCCAATTCTAACGCATCATTTACAGGAACATAATTTGCAATGATCTTTAGGAAATGTTATCGTGACCAAGCAGTGGGAAATGTATACATGGACAGTACCTGTATAGTGGCAGTCTCATTCGCATTTCCATTATGCTGTCAGGGTTTGACCCTGGCATTCCTGACAATCCTGAGGCGTCGGACGTTTTTGCCGCCAGGCGACCTTCCAGGTCGGAAGGTCACCTGGGGAGCACCGGGTCACGTTTCTAGTCAGTCT
>JAQGBX010000443.1:0-36221 GCA_034698745.1 Megaphyllum sjaelandicum | reverse complement strand
GCTGGCAAGCCGATGACGTCATGGTGATGACGTCACCGACGTGACGGAGGCCGGCAGGGGCCTCAAAAACATCAACATAATGTCTTTGCATATCTTTAAAATTATATTTATAAAAAAGTTTCAAGCAGTGTTTGATGTTGCCTGTTAACTGCAACGGCGGAAATTTAATTTTCTAAAATTCGCTTAAAATTCTGAAAATCCATATCAGTACAGCCGCTGATGCTTAGACCACATGCTTAGACGCATGCTTAGTTTGCATTGTGTAGACTTGCGGAAAAAATGATGGAATTCTGCCATTAGTGACCGGATTAAGCGATTTATTTTCATAAAAAACAGCATATGAAAAAACTCCGTTCTGAAGGATTTGATCGAATAAAATGGCCGGCCGAATAAAGCGTGATCGAATTAAAAAGCATTCATTTTATTTCCGTGTATGCAGCCAACGGGCAAGTAGGTTGAAGATCTCATGACAGCTATTTAACATGTTCACAATCTCCAGGACCACAAATTGCTTAAGATGAATTCTAAGCCAATTTTTACATCCGCAAAATTTAGTTTTTTCCCCCCAAATTTAATCAACACATGCAGACACTGGTTTAAGCGTCGTTATCGTTTTACTTATTTTATCGTGTTGAGACAATAAGGATGAGAAGTAACCTTATACTGCATGTACATGTGCACGTAATGTATATGCTTCATCTCGAGTGGCACAACATCATTTAGAGACTCGATACTCTGAAGAAGCATTTATTGCGCCGAGAATGCGTGTACACCGAAATGACACGACTTGGAATCAGAAACTCAATCATACAGTAGATACGTGTATACTCACGCCGTCCAATATTTCCATACTTAAAAATTCGTCACTGTCAGGCATGATTTACACATAAAACACCATTCTTCGGGACACAACTGTTAACAGATAAAATAAACGAGCGTACAGCAAATGCATTATCAGCATTTGAATAGATGCTTCCATCCACTATCCATATATCCCCTCCTCCACAGTCTCCAGCGCATTTTCTCGAAGAATCTATCCTAAAAAAACAGATTTACACTCTTACAATAAATGAGATTTAGTAGCAAATAAATTACTCGTGATATGCTCGGGGAATGATGAAAATATTGCGAGGAAAAGCAGCTTTGGCAAAGATTTATTAACGTAATGATACGATCGTGACTATTGAATATGCGCAATTTTAAATCATTCGGCTCCGCCCGTCGTAAGCATCTTAGCTGCTTCTAATAGCCATCAACTCGTTAAATTAATCCACGCGTTCATTGTGGGTCGCATATGTGGTGCTGATTCTTCCGGCATAAAACAACACAATTATGGGTTTTATTCTCGCATTGACCTTCAATTCTGCGAGTACTAGTTTTATTGGAAAGCAGCGTCAAAAGATCTTGAAAAAATATCCTTGTGTTGTTGAATAAATTAAGAAGTTGCATCAAGGCCGTCACACACGTGGAAAGTTATGTCAGGAAATAAGTGTCGAGAAATTGTGGGAAAGTTCTTTTATCTGAAACAATTGCCTGATGCTGAATATAACCCTACGGTATATGCAGCATTTGAAAGCAATGTTTCAAAGGGAATTGGCGGTAAACTGATTTGATAGCAGTTCTTTTATTACATTCTATGACGTACATGTATGTCTTTCCTGATTGGCTATGTACAGAACGAAACTTTTGTGCATGACTGTAAAACCTATGACGTCAGTTTCTTTCCATAAATAACTTGCTCGGAATAGGATCGTTTTCTATTCTGGAAATATATCTGGAAGTTTATTTGCGATGGAAATTTTTACCAACACGCTGGGAAATATGAAGCAATAATATATCTGGAAAGAAGTTTCGGGATGTAATTTGCCTCTTGTGTGACGGCCTTCAAATTCCTCTGAAAAAGTATGTGTTATGCGAAGCAATGTTTCATCATGTTACTGCGATATGCTGTGGTTAATCACGAGATTTTTACGTGCACGATCGTGTGATCGTGCCATGGCATTGGGCACTGAGCTGTTTACTGACAAATATACTAATTACAGAATGATATGTAACTTGATATGAAGAGCAGCATTTTTTATTTCCAACTTTTAATTGTCATCTTAGTTGATATCACACCCCCTTATAAAATGTGATGTAATATTTTTAATTTTGAGACGAAGCAAATTTTAATGCATGAAATTGATTGTAATCACAACATTTCAAACAATTCATACCTTCTCCCCCCTATGTTGTGTGGGGAGAGAGAATTATCATGCTGGGATAATTCCTATACTGATACTGAAACAATTTCCTGTTGCAGGTCACATGGGGCGATATTTTCTGACAATATCCATACAGTAGGCAACTGCACTGTTTCAAAGGAATTGGGGATACACTAACTAGACAGCGCTGCTTATGCCATCTTATAACGCGTGTATTTTATGATTTACTATCCGGAAAAAAGAAACTTATGTGCTTGAATGTAAAACATATGACGCCAGTTTCTTTCCAGAAATAAGTTGCTCAGAATAATATCATTTTCTATCATGGAAATAAATCTGGAAATGTATTTGCGGATGACATTTTTCCCAACACATGGGGAAATATCTAGAAATACATTTTTAATACATCTGGAAACTAATTTCGGGATATAAATTGCTTCGAGTGTGAAAGCTTTAATTCATATTGAATTTTAGCCGAAACTATGATAACCTTAGATCTCTCATTTTTTTACAGAATATACAATAGAGTTCGTTTGGCTTGACTTATTACAGTCTTAAACTAAAAAATTAACAATTTTCAAGTTGTGTCAATTTCGAAGCGTAGTTACAATATTGACTCGGGTCACCATGTATTCATGTAACTTGCGTTGTATTTGGGCTTAACGTTTTCGTGTCAACTCACTTATCTTACTTGATTTCTTTCCAGGGGAAGGTAGTTTATTACAAGATGGCCTGTGATGTCTGCAGAGCAGGACAACATGGCTACTTTGGTATTTGCGCCCTAACTGTCATCACAATATTCCTCCTTCTTTCTGCTAACAGGGCCACAGGTAAGTTTAATTACAGTTAGTACATATCTATATATATATATTTATATATTTTTTAATTTATATAATTATCCGCGAAAGGAAGGTGTTCCAAAATACGTACGAGTTTGTGAGACGAGATAAATGCAATAAAAACGAGGGGAAGGGAAAGTATTTAAAAGCGCCAAGAAATCGTCATGCTGATGCAAATTCAGCAGAAGTGCGCCAAATGGGGGTGAAACAAGACTCGTCTTGAGCTATTCAGCTTTTCCCAGTTTGCATAATTGTGCGCATGATCAATAAAGCTCTTCTTTCGGAAACTCGAGCTAGGGAAAAAGTCGTTTACTGGAGCGCCGACACTTCAACAGTTTTCCTAAAGAGCAAAGAAGTCGTTTGATGGCGCTTTATATTGCACAAAAATCGATATTTTATGCGATGGCACCAAATTCAAATGATCTCGTTGCATTTTGGTACAATTTTGAAATCTAAGGGCATTTTTCAATAGGCTTTACTCTTCTTTTATTCAATGATTACTTTTATCCATTGTTTAAAAAATTAACATTTAATGCAATGCGTTATGTAAATTATAATGGAGGCACGAGAAGTACATTCTCATTTGACTTTTATTTTTTGAGCGTGTAAACTAAATTCGTTTGCAGTTCAGCTTTTGAAAGTAATCTTTCAGTTGAAGATTGTTAATTTTCGCCAAATTGAAGTTTGATTCTTAAAATAGGCAACAGCCACTGCTAACATTCACTTAAATGGACAACGCAGTTCCATTTCAAAGAGAGATTTCTACCATAATTTAAATGTAGAAATTACATTAATCTTTACTTGGTCTTGCTGGGCGACTAATGCAAGGGCAATCACTGCTGGCTTCTGAGATAGCAGTGTTTGCCTACCTTAAGGGGTTGTGGTTTTTATTGGATTTGCGTATAAAAACCAAAACCCCTTAAGGTAGGCAATCACTGCTATCTCAGGTGCCAGCAGTGATTGCCTTTACAAAAGGCGCCCATCAAGTTCACGTTTTCAGAAACAACTGACAACCAATTAGCAAGAGAAAGTTCCTCTATGTTTCCTAAAGTGTGCATGTAGGTCGATTCTGGGCATCGAGTGAGGATTTTGGACCCAGTCGTTTGCTTGGTCGATCAAAGTGATGAAGATGGTGTACCTCTAAATTCTCCTCCCAATTGTCCCGAAGCTTCTAAGTTTTCTAAGTAAAGCGAAATGCCTTTATTAATGTAAGCATGCATCCCCGTCGCCTATTAATGTTTAACTACTCGTAATTTATTATCAGTAGTCCTGTTTTGGCTGAAGTGCACTTGTATCTCGCTACGCGATCTTCATTATAAAATGAGGGATTTTTGATTACCCCGCATTTGCTAGTTTTATGCCCGAGAAGCCTCCCTGGCTGTCGATTTCTTTAATGGCCGTCGAATGCCTGTGTGGATACGGCGTGGTTAAGATGGCGGAATCTCGGTGTAATGACGCTTTTGATGCTCGATCTGATCTCGGTTGCTATATTTAGCTTCGACAACAAATTATCGTCGCAATTATTTTCTTTGGGAATTGGCTGGAAATCGCGCCGGTGCGCATGCGCCTAAGCCAGAGTTCACATACTAAACAGCCAATGGCGGAAGTGACTCCGTTATTGGATTTTTTTTCCCAAGGACGAGACCGTGAGTAAAGATCAATCCAATGACTCTTTCTTGTCCCTCTCACCATTTTATGTTTATTGAATTTCGTCGATTTTTTTTTCGTTTTCAGTCTTCAAACTATCTATTAGTTTTAGGCTATTTATTTACGCTGGCATCCACGTGGCTAGGTGGTAAATTTTTCTCCCATAAATTCCGTTTTGCGTGAAATGCTCTGGGGTGAATAATTTTTCCGTCGTCGGATTGGCGGCCTCGGTCCTATTTCGGAGTCTTGAATTATTCAGTAGAACGGTTCGGTTGATGAACCACAATTGGTATTGTTGCCTCGTAGTTTTGGCAATTTGCTTCCTCCATGTTTTAGTGTCCGCATTCGCCACAGCTAACCCCGCCATCTGGCGGCGTATTTAGTAAACTAAGCTAGGAATATAAACGATTACAGATTTCAGAGTGCGTACGAATAAACGTGCTAGGATAAAAAGTTAGTCAAGGCCTATAAACTACAATTGATCAGTACTTTAAAACTTAACTACCCGTGAAGAGAAGATAAAGGTCGTTATCTTTATGGCGAGTATGCTAATTAGTGACGAAACTGGGACGATGCAAGAGTCGTAAATATAATAAATTGCTAAAAATGATGTCCACCATTTTCTGTTTAATTTCGATCATGCTTCGCAGTACAGCCATGTTCCAAGTTTCATAAAGAACAATTTTGCATTTTTGGAAATATACCAATTCCTTGCAAATGCGACGTGTCAGAAAAGTGCTTACCGAAATATCTCGGGTTATCGCGCCTTAGCATTTTTGTGGTTCGCAGATATTGCTGTGGGTTTTTTTAAACAAATTTTCTTCAAATTGAAATAATGAAATTTTCATTATTAGTACATTCCACCAACTCTCTATGCTTCCGTAGTGTTAAATCCTACCCATGCTTGGACATATATATAATTTACTAGCACAAACCGTAAGCAAGTCTGATTTCCTTTCCATGGGGCATAAAGTTACTTTTAAAATGTTGATCCACGTGGGCCTGCTGTGTGGCGAATGGCATCCATCTTGGATTTTGGATTGGTTTCTGCTTGCAGCAAGCAGAAATGTTTGACCAGAATGAACTTGAACAGCTAGCAGAGATTCTGGTTTATTGATTCTCCGCCTACTGATGCTCCAAATCGAAGTGCGCTTAAATGAACCTTGCATCAAGCAGAATTCTGCGCAGTGGGGATCAGGCATTAGTCCAAGTGCCAGAAAATCTGCTAGTATGTTTTACTAGCCCATTAGTCATTGGCACTTTAGCAGCTATGCCACCAGCCAGCAGGGTGCAAGCTCAACAAGTGCGAAGCATTTAGCATCGATCCCTTTTTAGCGGAGGTGACTTCCGGGCGAAGGAAGGGTAAGGGGAATAAAGGACGAAATTTGGAAGCCCGGAAGTTCCGCTTTACGGTCATCGTTCGGTTCGGCAGCTTAACGATCGATTTGGGCGGCCGCTAGAGGCCTCCACTCGTCGCAGCGGAGTTACGGTCGGAATCGATCGGTGTGCGTCGTCTGCTCCACATTCTCTCAGAAGCAGCGCGCATGGAAAAAGGGTAAAAGTTGGACCGTAAAAAGCAGCGAAGACGGCAGCAGAGCTCCTCGCTCCTGCTCATTTCAGCCCCCTTCCCCTTCTAACTCAACGCTTTTACAAGTTGTAGCAAATGCACGGACGGCCTTGCCTCCCGTCGACAAGCCCGGTCGACCGGCGAACTCGTCCGGTTTCCCACTTTGGAAAATGTGACGGAATCTCGCGTCCGGCAAAGGGAGGATGACTCGGCCGTCCCGTCCGCCACCCGGAAAACCATGCTGTTTATAGCCCTTATCTGCTTGTTCATCTTAGTTATAGCTCTGATCGTAATTATCCTCATTCACGCCGTCGAAAAGTGAGCTTCTACAGCCTTTCTACTTCGTGTTCTTCTTGGATGTGGTGTGTGTATGGTAGTCCATAGGCCCAAATGATCGGTGTCTGACCCCTGTCCCCCCCTCATCCTCTTCCTACGTAGAAAACAACTAGTTGTTTAGCTATTGTGTCATTCTATACGTGTTGCATTTTTTTTCCCGTCGTGCTCCGAAATCGCGACTTATATCGCGCCACGATCTAGAGACAATTTTTGACTCAAAAACTAATTTCCTCCACGGTGCCCTTCCAATGGCCCGCGCTCTAAGGTAAGCTTCCCACACCCAGAAATGGTGCGGAAATAAGCTAGCTGCTAACGGATGTTGTGGAGTTCAGTTCTAGTTTTGTGTCTAGATTTTCGGTGCATGATTGTGTGCCTTGTTCGCACCCCCTGTTCAAGCAGTTGTGACGCACTTGCCCACTTTACTAAATCACGCGTTCGATCTGAGATAGTGTGAGATTTTTTGGAAAATTGTTCTATGATGGTACGTCTCTGAGGTCTTTCAAACCTATAGATGCTCTCGGAAATTCATTACTTCACGAAATGGACCTGATGCGAAGCCGGCGTCACGTGACCTTTTCATCAAATCGTTGACTAATGGCCGTCACACACGAGTCAATTTGTTGCCGTATTTCTGGAAATTCAAAAGCACGTTCAAAATGCCATGTTTGATTGGTTGCAAATTATGAGAAATCATGCAAATGTTTGAATTTTTTAATTTGAAAAAACTTTAATGAAATGGAATTAATTTTATTTTGGAATTCTCATTTTTTTTAAAGACATTGTTAGTAAAATGCACAGAAATATGAGTTTTGCTTTTCGGACACGCCTAAATCTACATGATATGTGGATACAAATTGCCTCGTGTGTGACGTACGAACGTGCCTTGATATAATTTTCTCCAATTAAATTAATTGAAAGTCACGTGACTTATGCAGTGTGACCTATGGCCATTAATGATCGTTAAATATACACGCACATAGTGCATATTAACAATGATACTGTTAAACAGTCAAAATTAATGAGGACGAGCTTCTGGTTTTAAAAGTTACATGTGTGTCATTTCCCGTTTGCTTGCATCGATTATGAAGACATTTTATGCATTTGGAAAAGTCTTCCACTTAAGAAGGTAAAATCATTGCCATGTATATAAGCAGAAAGGATGTCAGTATCTTCATTCAGTTTTTAAGTTACGTCAACAGTTCATATCATTGTTATAGTAGAAAAAACCGAAATTAAATTCATTTCGACAGAGCAGCCTGCCTTAAACGCCAACAAAAATTAATCTAGCAAAAAGGCGTAATAAAAACCGTACTTTAGATTTTTTTTTTACTGGCTACTGGAAATTATTTTTCTTTTAACAGTAAGCAGAATCTTTTTCTCCAACAACTAGGCATGTAGACAGTTTACTCGTGCAAGTACGAAGATTCTACATTGTATAAAGTATTAAGTTAAAAGACATGACTTGTTACTAATTGTCGTCGTGTATAGGCTAAGCATCCTGATGTGAGTTGTCAATTCAATACTGTCTTCGACAGAAAATCTCCCCTTTTGACTGTATGTGTATACAAATGGACAGAAACTTAGAAAGTACACTATTTTCATCTTAATAACGGTATCGAGAATGTCATCTCCTCCAACAGCCTCTCAAGATCGACAAAATGAATAAAGTAGGCATTTCATTAAGACCAGCTCACTCTCCTGATTACATTTTACAAGAATCTTTGCATATGCTATTGGCCGTTAAAATTGTTACTATATTCTGATATGACACACACTTTATTTCGTTCAAGGAGTCTCAGCTCCTATGACATGTACATTTTTTAAATATAAACATAATGATAGTTATTCAATGGTTATGAAATGTTATGGTCAGGTGGGTTGTTTTAATGAAAGTTGTTTGGAAGCATAAGTTAGGGCAATTCTATATAGTATCCAAAGGGTTGGTTCTGAAGGGTTATATAGGTAAAGCTCAAGGAATTGTTTGGGGGAGTTTGGTTTTTTTGTTGTTGGATGTTATTTGCTTAATCATTGGGTTGGAGCATGATGATAGTAGATTATGCCAGGAGGGGGGTGAAGAGAACATAGGATGCATGGATTTGAGAGATCAGGTGAGAAGATGCCTTTTCTGAAATAAATGTAGTATGGGCTAGTTATTATTTGAAAAGTAATTTTTTTCAAACAGAAAGGTACGCTAAATTGAAAGTAGAGTTGGATAATAAATGGATGAGAATTTATTCTAGCGTAGTGGGAGAAGTGGGTTGACTCAGAGATGTGTTCAAGGATGTTGTTTTGATGTTCATCCAGCACTTTTTGACATAGATTCACCTGGCAGTTTTTGATTTGTTCTATGGTCCAGAGAAATGGAGAAGTTCGGACTTCGATTGAGATAATATTGGTGGTAGAAAGGGCAGAATTTATGAGGTTGATGAATTTTTCAAGTATGTTATATTTATCTGGGGGTTTAACCAGCCAGTCCAGGAAAATTGATTGGGATAAGGTTGGAGTTTCGGCTTGTTTGCACTGTTTCCAAAATTTAAAGGTTAGATTTATTAAGTGGAGTAGTATTGGTTTCGTTAAATGTACTGATGACATAATTTGACGTTTGGATTGTTTCTTACGGAGTTTTTCGTAATAATTAACATTCAGGTGTCTGTTATGATGAGATATATCGTGCATCTCATTAAATTGCTCTATCCATTGACAACAGAGAACCAGTTCCTAATTTAGTGAAAATGGCACATACTCTATAAAGCAAGCCTTTGCTACGCCTGTTAACGCTTCAGAACTAAAGATTGTAGAAAAAACGATTGCCAAAATATTGGTTTTTCTAGTATCAACAAATCCGTCGTCAAGAGTGTGTACATGGTTGACTGGAGGATTTTAGCCATCACAAATTGTATATATACTTCACAAGCTAGCAAAATTATTTGATTTCTTAGCTTCATATTGAAGAAGTATGAACTCATGTTTTTTAGCCTTGGAAATGTTGCGTAGCAAATCGCACCCTGATTAAGAAGTGGCACAACTCAAGATATTTAATTTTGATATTTCATTTTAATGATAAAATAAAGGGACAACTTGTCATTTAGCCGGAAGTATGGTAAGCAATGTCGTTTTTACTGAATATAGCATTCATTTGCCTGACTTAATAACATATTTAACCAGAAATTGAACATTTTTAGAACATAATAAAACCAAGCTCAAATATTTCAAATGTACAAAATGTACCCCACAAAATAATTGAATCACTTAATCGGAAAAAGTGTATTTTTCTACTTCCTACAGAACGTAACAACAGTTATAGTAAAATATTCATGGAAACCATATAGTTACGTAATATACTGTACTGTAATTGGCTGTCATCGAACCTGATGTTCTAAGTGCATTTGACTATAAACACGTTATCTTCTTTTGATTTTTTTTGTATAAAGAACTGTTTTTTAAGAAGGAGATGAATTTTTCATGAGCGCAATCTAAGCATGATGTCAAAGTAAATTGCAGGATGTCACATGCATTTTTATTAAAACTATTCTTGAATTCATAAGCGCACATTGATAACACGTACAGTGTATACGTACGTACAAATGCACTTTTGGTGACAACCTTAATTTATAGAATTTTTACTAAATTATGTCAAAGTCTGAAAGCTTCCTAATGTAATAAATTATTTACCATGACATTATGAGCGTAGGCTATTATGTATTTCATATATATATATATATTTTTCAAATTCTGAATGTATATGCATGTACATGTATGCATCTACAATGTACATGTATGCATCTACAATGTACAGTATACATGCATGTTTACTGCAAAACTTTATTATTTATAAATCGGTTAAAAATCTTGCTAACCATTCATTTAGAAATGCTTTTACGTATTGGATTTTATTCTAGGTTTATTTCTAGATGCATTTCCAACCATTTTTTAAATTATGAAATACAATGCATGGACATTTACGAATTGCAAAATCGGTCAGTTCATTTGAAAATGTTTAAAAAATGGGTTGAATGTAGTATAAGTTTATTTTTAGTAGATGTTGTTTAAAGTATTTAAACTCTTTATTAGTGATGATGATTATACTGGTTTTTTTCTTTTATGAACTGTTGTTCTTATTAACGTAGTTTTTTTTCAATTAAAAAACTGTTATTTGTGAACATGTTTTGAAGCAATTATTAAAAGATTGTTTCATAAATACATTGTATTTTTCGAAATGCAGTATGTTATCCTCGTGAACATGCATCGTGAACATTGTATCGAGCGGTTGGCATGGTGATTGATTTTGCAATGCACTTTCACATACCGTTTAATGCAATACAATGCTTTCTTGAGTTCGAAATAGATTTGTTATTGGATAGTTGGATGAAACTTTATCCGCTATTGTTGAAGCAGGATTACCTTGATCACCACCCTGTATTATGTCTCCCGTTGCGAACGCCATTGTGAATTTATGTCTTAAATCCAAATTGCCATATTGTTTGGATTCACTTTGAAGGAAATTACGAATAAATTGAATTTTGGAAAATGGACCTAACCCGCTGAATGTAGCGTTTTGAATATCTTCTAACAGTATGTTTTATGAACGCATGGTGGCTTTTCCACTTACATTTTACGGATTTTCTATTTTAATATTGATATCCTATGCATATGTTTGAAAGCAGCTAGGATTAGGATCTCGACATCACTAAAAACAAATACATGTATATTCCATGGCACATTTTTCCGAAAGCAAGCTCATATGTCCATAATCTTGGTAAATCGAAAATATATTTATGCTAAAAATGTGCTTTAATGGTAAATAATATTTGAATAATTGAATTGAGTTTGTGGCTTAAAAAAAGGTGCATGTAATAAAAATATTAGACTGGTTTCAGATGAACCACTTTCACGTTCATTTCGACCAAGCCTACCTACCAATTCCATTTAAGTAGGCTACTGATTATGGATTATTATAAACTTAAGAACCTTAACAAATATCATTTCAGAGAATTACAAAGGGCTCATTTCTTAATTAATTGATAGTTTGACACATAAATTGCACATATGAGCTGTTATTAAATTTGCTTACTTGTTTATAGTTAATAGTTCGTTTTGTTGGTTTATTAAAGGGCGCTCCAGACAAATTATTGCCATTAAACGCATCTGGTTACAACCCGAGCACATCCCTAAATTATATTGTGCTCTATCAGCATATTAACTGATAAAGTTGGTAGATTATGCAATGATAACGCATTGGATTATTTTTTTTCTACTCCATAACGATCTATACTCAAAGCTAACTCACCTTAAATGTGATTTTAGAAGAAAATTTTAATTTTAAAACTTCAATATTATTATCTATGCAATGAAATTTGGAAAAATATGAAGTTTAATTTATCGAGAAATTTTATATCTATTTTCTATATACTTGTACTACAGGATGATAAAAACCGATACGCAATGATTCCCTCAATTTGGTTTTTGAATAAAAAAGGATATAATTTCACTTCATTATCCTTATATCTCGCGCATTCAAATGAAACAACCTTTTCGAGGGCGTTAACACTCTGCTAAATCATTAAAATGATTTATGACACTTATTGGTATACACGAACTTCGTGTCTATACTCTACAAATGTCAACAGTAAATTTCCAGAGGTTATATTTTCTTCAGCATGAACTAAATACATTAAAAGAGATTTATTCCACTTATGTGCCTCGAACTTCGTACGAGGCAAATAACAATGTTAAACTACCTTCGTAATAGGATATGTTGACTGGTACTTTATGCATGGATGCTCGTGGGGTATCCTTTTTAAAAGCTGAACAGGTACATGCTGTTTCAAAAAAATCTAAAAACGCAGAGTGGGTAGTATCGTAACACATGTATTACCTATGCAAATTAGGTTATAAATTCATCATTGATCTGTTTGAAAGTTACTTGGCTTAGAAGCGTGTGTCTATTTGCGAATCGATCGGGGAAATTGAAATTAAAATGAGCGCACTAAGATGTGGTGAGAATCATTTTATGGCCTTATGTGCAGCAGTTTGCTATTCGTAAAAGGCCTTAAATGCAATGGGGAAAATTTAAGTGCTTTATTATCGACAGAACTCGATAAAAACGTAACGCGTGAAACTCGTCAGTCTCGTCTTAAGTTCGAGAATTTTTAGTGAATGATTTTAGGTTAGTCTCCTTGAGATGGTTTTAAAACTTTCTCGGGAAACATCATAAAAATGTAGAAAATAATGGCGTCATGGTAAGAACTCAACAACAACACGTAAGTTGTTCTTATTTAGAATTCTTTATAAACGCAGCTAGAGATTTATATACATTTTGTAAGGGTGTGTAACTTAACAAATGCAGCATTTATCCACGAAGAACCTTGCTTTCTGTTTTGAATGAACGTATAAAGTATACCGACTGTTTTTTAATTTCTTTTTCAAGCAATGAATTAGCACCGAAAATAGATTCCAAAAATTGACAAAAGAGACTGGTGTTCGAGCTTTTTTTTTAAACTGTTTAAAAGCAACGATTCTGCTGAATTACTTTCCTGTTGACGTTCGTATAGAGAATGTTCTTTGAAAGTACTTAAAAAATTCTATTTCTTGGAAAGTAATAAAAGCAGCTAAAAGAGGCGACTGGCTATACGAACCCTGGAATTTTGCGAAAGATTGAACAAAAATGTTTGATCAGCAGGCACCATGCTATAAATAGCCTGGTCTCAAATCAATGCCGCGTTCGACTAAATATTATATTTCTTGATATCGATTTTTCTAGCTCGGGCTAGGGCTTTCCGTCTACAAATAAGTGGAATAGTTTGGATATTTTGTGTATCGAACTTAACGATGACCAAAGTATGCAAGTTGCACATATGTGTCACGTGGGTGAACCACTTGAACCAATGTTTCTATTACAAGTATGTGCTTAATTCCTGACTCACGCGAGACGAGCTGAAGCTTGGTATTTACAATCTGGTTTTTAATGATACTATTGAAGTAGCTTGAAGTAAAACTCACAATTTTCTAATTGAGTTACCCTTTACTAAGCAGTTGGGTTACGGAATTACAAATAATCGAAGAACGTCTCTTCTTTCGTTGAGTATACCTTGACTTGCCAATGCATCAAATGGAACCTACACCAATCAAACATTATAAATAAGACGAATTCACTTAATACAGATTCGTAATAGTACGAACAAATACATGTACAGTATATTCCAATCCTTGTCCTATATAGCGTATTTTTGAATAATGTTAATTTCATCGTTTAAGACCAACTCGGTATTTACTTTTCTTTAAAACGAATCCAAAATTCAAAAATAGTTGAGAAAATATCGTGAAAGAAGTATTAAACAATTTTAGATGATGGATTATTTTTAGATAAACTACGAGGATATACTGTATATATCGTTAGTGGAAAGGTCAAATCAAACAACAAAACTAATAAAAATCGTTATTAATTTTCCATTTTTAAGTATTTTATGGTGTTCAAACACATCATTAACTCGGTATTAATGGTGTTCCAATACTGAGAAATAGAAAAAGAATAAAGTATTTGAGTTATTTTCAGCTTGGTGCGTTCCTCCCATTCGTACCTATTTGGAATCGACTGTGCAGTGCTCCAGTCTATTCGTCTTATCCGTTCAATCGCAACCTCCCGTCGTTGCGTTGGTGAGTGCGGTTGATTTGACCGAATTGGGTCGAAATAGCAGATTTCCTGCGCTACTGTTTGAGAGGTGCAAGCGAGGCCAACCCATCGGCACCGGTGTCGGATGCTGCGAGCGTTGCCTAGCAACGCCAAGATGGGGCACCGCAGCGAGGAGGTCGCGCATTCCCCCTTAGTTGTTGCTAAGCAACATCGGATCACCGTAAGAGATCGATACGATATTGTTCTTTGAAAAGGCGAAAGTTTACATAATAAGAGGGATATGCGGCGTGATAACAACGGACGAAACACCTCGTCTCGAAATATTTACGAATTTGAAGAGTTGGGAATTTTCTCGATTTTTTTTTCAAGAAAACACCGGCCGCGCAGACTGGCGTACTGCCAAGCCAGACGGACGGATAACTGGCGTCGAGGGAAATTCCCTCTCTATGGGATGCCTAGCAGTTGAGCAAATCGGACGATTGTCACGGTAATTGATCTGGAAATCTGGCCTGGAATGAAGCGGTTGACGCCAATGTCGGTAAAGGTCAACCAAGGTTGGGTGACGTTTGGATATAGTCAGATGATGCGGACGCTAAGGAGAGGCTAAGTCCGTCGAAGGGGTCTTAAGTTATGTCCACACTGGAGGAAACATGGACGAACTTTCTGTTAAAAATTATACTAGGCATGTTGTTTCTGGAAATCAACTTAGGTAAATAATTTAGGTACAAATGTATGTAAAGTGTTTACATGTATATAAAATATATGTGAAACAATTTATGTAAACAACTGACAGCAATTAGCAATAATAAGTTCCTCCATGGCCTCCAGTGTGGACGTATAGCTCAAGACGCCAGCAAAATGTTTCTTGTCCACACTGCATGGAGCAAAACATAGAGGAACTTTCTGTTGCTAATAGGTTGGCATGTTGTTTCTGAAAAAAATGGGTAAGAAAATTTGGTAGCAACTTATGTAAACAGTTTATACAAGAAAATAATAACAAGCAATAACAAGTTTCCCCGTGTTTCCTCCAGTGCGTCCTTCACTGACGTTGTTGCTAATAGGTTGTCATGTGGTTTCTGGAAAGATAAACTTGGGTAAACAATTTAGAAAATAGTTGATGTAAACAGTTTATATATATATATATTTTAATATATAAAACCATTTATGTAAACAACTGGCAGCAATTAGCAACAATAAGTTCATCCATGTTTCCTCCAGTGTGGAGGTAGCCCAGGGCACCAACAAAGGAATTTTCGGAACTTACTTGGGTTGTAAAGGGAGCGTTGGAAAGTCGTTTCTAAGGGTTTTCACCTGAATTGCAACGAACGTGAACTTTCGACGAACCCTAGATTTCTTTGCTTGCCACTTTGCGTTATATTCCCGCGGCGTTTAGCGGAAATTTCATTTCGTCGAAAGCCGAAAAAAAAAAGATTTTGAAATGGTTTTAGAAGTAATTTATTACGCTTGCATACTCACTGACGGTGCTTCGTTCGTGGTTTATCATTTTCTTATTCCCCGCAACATATGAACGAAAAGCAAAATTGACGACGATACAAAAATATGGTTGAATAAATTAACGTTTTGGTGCTCGTGGATATCTACGATTAGCGTTACTAATGCAATTTTCTAGAAAATCCTGCATAGACAAACTAATTTTCTAGCTAGAGAAAAAAATTGCAATTTTTGTATAATGACATCAATTTTGAGTATATGATTGTGCTTTTTATGTACGGTTTGAACAAAGCTGGAGAAAATGATGAATCCATAAAATTGACAAATGTTTCCAAATATATAAAATAATACCTCAATGATAGCTACCTCTAATAGCTGCTCAACGTTAAGCTTCTGAGTACTACGTGAACTGATTGAACTTTATGTTTTATGGAGAAAGCCAACTGAACGTACTTGTATACAAGTACGTTTAGTTGGCTTTCTGTGGCACCCGTTAGAAATTCGACAGATTCGCTCTTGAGCTTTGGAAAATGATGTGATCAATTGCTAAGAATAGCATCATCCTTTCATGGCGTGTTTAGAAACAACGATGTTCTGGGAACAAACGCAATATTATGCTAATAATTTGTTGATATAATTTAGGCAAATGCTGCTAATTTTATGTCAGTCTCACATATCGCGTCTATTTTGGATCACCTTCCTTTCAATATTTATCCAGTGTTTCCATTATGCATTATGTATTTACAACCGCAATCATATAACCCATGTGGGATGTTTATCCGATTGAATTAGTCATACACCACTATATTTATGCGTGTTTAACATTTTATTGATTCTTTGTATAGGTTTTTCAGGTTTTATGCAATCACAAATTTGCATTAGCAACCATCAATATTTCTCTAATAACGTGTGCTATTGAAAATGAAGGTCAAACTCTACATTTATGTATTATTAGAATCAAGCCAAACGATGTATGCATGACAAGTTTTCAAATTGTAGGTAATGTACTATATTTTACATTAGGTAAAGTCACGCAATGGGAAAATTTTATCCACCACACATTTGGTAAATTATGTTGTCAAATAAACATCAGTCTGCATATAAGGAGCTGTATATATAGTACCGTAAAGATTTGCTTGCACAAATATGAGAATATTGTTCTATTCTAGGTGATTGAAAATGTTTGAATCACAACATTGGTAATTGAACTTTTACGATAGTTTAGACATGTTTGCATTAGTATTCTTGGGGACTATTATTTAATGCTTTTCAAACATAACATTCAAAATGAAAGGTAAACATAATTTAAACAAATTTATTGAAATATGAAAGTAACCAAATGTATAGGACACCACATAAACTTTAGAAATGGAGCACTGTGTACCCTTGATGTGGTGTAGAACGAGCACCTATGCTATGGGACTCCGCAGCTTGACTCCTATGGATATGCTTCCATAGGAGTCAAGCTGCGGAGTCCATAGCAGTATGCAGGAGCAGACGACATCAGCTTTGGATGGGTATAGCTTTCACAGGGATTATATATCTAAATTCGGAAGTATTGTCTGAGTTATTGTCTCAGAAGTCTCAGAAGATATCAGAAGATATCTCAGAAGATATCACCTACCAGAATATCACAATGGTCATTCTGGCACACACATTAGGCCTGACATAGGATCCTAGCCTGTCTACTACAGATGCGTCTGCTAGCACATACATTGACCGAGTCCCGTAGGTGCTCCTCAATTAAGTATGCAATGTTTCCTAAAATTCCGAACATTGCATGCCCAAAACTCTTTGGAGTTTCTGGATTGATCTGAAAGAGACGTTACTGCAAATTGCACCGAGTGTAATTACTAAAGCATTAATTGCATATCACAGCAGCTGTTTAACAGGTTGTTAGTTTAATAACAGTACAAACCATGATTATTTAATTGAATAAACATGTGCAGTTGGAATATCGGGCAGTAAATCGATGATCTTTGCGTGATCCGGTCATTGTCATCGAAGCTCAAACAACGTGCCTATGATCCGCGATGAGACACTGACCCCGTATAAGAAATCTATTATTCATCGACCATCTTGCCAAATCGTTCCCCATCCTTTTCGTGTTTGAGTAATGGGCCCTACCTTATATTAAAAGACCATTAATTCGATAAGATTACGCGCAGTGTATATCTATCATAATGACATAAAATGTCTGTAATGGCAAAGAAACGGAACAAAAAATGACCTAAACAATATTATGCTAGCCATGAATTTCTGTTGGCAAATAATAGATGGTGCCAATAAGGAGTGATACGCTCGTATGTATGCCAATTTTCACACAATTTTTTGTTTGTTAGCGGCGTAAATAGCGATGACATCAAATTTGATTAACTTAGGCAGGGGGCATTGATGCGTGTACCGCATCCTTCAACATTCAAGAAGAACAAGCGAGTTCTGCATTTAATAAAAAAAATGTAATTTGTATTTTGACGTTTCGGATTTCTAAATATTTTTATCAGACCAACTATTTTTATGGATGGAATGGGAGATTGCATTACGTTGTTACATTTTGATGAAAACGGTTTTTAATGCTTTTGCATTATGTCGACTTTCACAAAGGCAAAATCCTTTTCTTTTTCAACTTATGTTTTCTTGACATGTTTTGTTAACGTTATAAAATATTACTAGCTATAGTACTGTCGCAGAGCTATTTTGACCAACATTTTGAGAACGAGTGATCCTTGACGCAAATCATTTAATATGCTTTAACTTAGGGTGTACTAGAATATAGCATTCTAAACATCCCATTATGCTACAAATATCATTACCGATAAAGAATTTGTAATGCTTCTGTTCGTATTTGTATGGTTATCAGGAATTATCCTTTCATGATTCTATTTCATGGAAGGGAGTTGTCTAAATTAAGCAACTCCCTGCTCCCTTAATTAAAGCGCCATATTGCTATTTTCCCCAACTCAAACTTCTAGTGAGACTATCTCCATCGTGCATCCCGATTAGTTGAAAAGGTTCTGCACACTTCACAGAAATAAGCTGCTCAAAAGTTACTTTTTCTACATGGCCGTTTAAAAACGACAGAAAAATAATAAGGAATACTCAAATTTCTTGTTCCGTATATGTATTGATTGATAACTTACAAAACCAACAGAAGAATTGAAACTTTTTTTCTGAAATAATACAGAATTTTTATCTGTATCTTTTTCTCTTTTTTTCTCGTATTTATTTCTGATTTCCACATATCCCATGACTCACTCGTTATTTGCAATTGCAAGACTTGCTAATGGATGGTAAACACGAAGAGCAGAAGTGAAACCTTCCCACGACTCATTACATCTGAAAACGATTTTCCCATTAATGGTCACTTTGGTCAACTTTGCACGAACAATTGACAATATTAGTAAAGCTTAAACCTGACTCAGCTTGTCCATAGAGATTAAAGAGAAATGCGCAATTGATAGGTGCTGCGTGGAGTGCTTGATAAATGTCACCCATCCTTGCCTGCACACCCTCTTAACCGTGTCATTGATCTTCGCCAAATCCCCTATATAATTTCACAAATCAAACATATCCATCCTTGACTAATTAATTTAATTGGCGCCTTGTCGTCCATTTTAATACTAGTTTAGTTGTCAGCCCGCTTCCTTCGATAAAATGCTATATCAGTGCTACCTATAGATTTCCCCTAGCAAAAATTCAACGAATCGTTTATAAGTTGATCTTTGGTGCACGCGCGGTTTTGGTACTCGTTTGCCCCTCTAAAATTGCATTAGAGGCGCCATGCCCGATCCATATTTGATGAGACAATATGCCGTTCTGAGGCGAGGATATCCGTTTGGCTTACAAAGGTGCACGAAATGGAGCGTGGAACATGTGACATACATCAATACTTTAATTCCCCTAAAGACTACTTAACATCCACCCCATATAAATCTTCAATGGATTTCACGCGGAGTCCGCTGTTAGCAATGGACGGCACGCTTCGATGTCCACTCTGGAAATCTCTTAGAACCTATTTGGAATTCTGAGGCGTTTTCTTCCGGTTACGTGGACAGAATACCAATGACTTTCACGTGTATTTAGAATTTGTAAAACGTGGCCTAGGGAGTTTATTCCTCTGTCTAGCGTCGAGGTATATGGCACACTATTGCTTCTGTTGGCCTGCTGCAGTTTTAAAGAATTGGGATAATGTTTTAATTTGCATGAATAAACTGGATAGGAGGTAGTTCTGTATTGCCAAAATGAATGGAAAAGTATACCGTTGAGATCGATAAATGTTGAAAAGAATGTTAAGTGTATGAATTTTTACAGACTTGAGCATTTGTGGGACTTATTGCTAAGATTCGTTCATTAAAAAAGAAAGCTGGTTTATCAATTTTAAAAATTGCGCGAGAGCATGGTTTCTGAACTTTTGCAGAAATATGCATTTCTTGGTCGGAGGTACTCGTCCCATTTTAAAATGATTCGGAGAAAATTTAAGGATAAATGTTGTCTAAGCTAAATTTCATAGTAAAAGATACCGTGCAGCTTAGTATTTTTAAAAAACGTTTTGTTTCTGACTATAAATGTGCGAGAATGATTATTTGGTTAGGTTTATATACGCTGCCTTCCAAGAATCCTTCCATCGACCTCAGGTCGCAGGTTCCTAACTCAACAGTAATCCAGGATCAAAAAGATCATAGCTTGTCCGGGAAGAATTATTGCCCTCAGAAGTCAACGCTTCTTGAGTTTTCGCTTCGGATTTCAATTACTCGACGGTAATACCCATCTACTTACTACCCATTATCCGGAAGTAAGCTTATTGTGCGTTTAAATGATTCGCTATTAAGCTTTTCTCTCACGAATCATTAGATGGCTAATTTATTAAATAGAGTGCAATTAATCAGCTCCAAGCATGTACATATAGTGCGTATATGCGACGTGCACTAGTTGCAAACAATATGCAAAAAATTGTAAGATTCAAAGTTATAGTCAGGTGATTTAATATATTCTCAACAAAGAACTCGGACACCATACTCAATTCAGTATAAAACGCAAAATTGGCTTAAATTATTCGATGACATTATGCCCAACTGATAAATTTGCCAGAACTTTCAGCCGGGAAAAATGCATTTAATTAATGCATTAATAAAAAAAGCATATAAAGCATATAGCCAATTTTAAATCTGCGCAACTGAACCGGCCGACATCTTTTACGGTGATATATCAGTGTTCATAAATTAAATGAACTAGCTACAGTCAATTTAATTTAATACTCTACTGTACAGTCAATACATACAGTACCATAAAGCAGGGGTCATTTTACGTGTATATAAACTAAGTCGGACTGAACAGTCGTCATGAAGGACTCCATTACCTAACATCATCACTATATTGTATTTTCCCGTACCTAAGATGAACCTAGCCTATTCAATTCTATTCCCTACAGGCAGAACATGCATGCAGTGTCATTTGGCAGGGAGGGATGGGGGTTATTACAACAATCCTAAACAAGGAGAATAGGACGAGATGGGCAAGGTATTCGCGAATAGCCGATTTAATTTAGGAACTATACCAGCATTCGTCTGGAGAATTGTGGGAAACCTTTCCTGCTACCACTCAACCACCTTGCTGAAAATCCTCCTTGCTTGACCGCAGAAACCGAAACGAGCATTGCCTGCCACTTTGGCCCATTCCGATCGAACCGAACCAATGTTACCATTTCGCAGTTGGCAATTAATCTAATGAGAACCTCTGGGAGTCGTATTTAGATAGCATTAGTAGTTGCCTATTTTGGCATCAGTTTTGCATGTTGGTGCTCGATATCGACTATTAGGACCAATTTTAGACCGAGATACGCAATTCCCGCTCGCATCACCGCAGCTCTGATGAGAAGCTTGAAATTCAAGCTTCCGTAGCGTCTGTTATATAGAATAATTTCATCAAGTGGGCCACGTCTTCGCTCCATTTGACCGGCCAAACACCCGGTTCGAGGATAAATAATGGCAGACGCGTTTCACACTGTTTTATCGCATATTGAGAAATTGGAAACGATGCATTCTGGAACGGTGCCATTTCATTCTGTAGCCGATGGCCAATTAAATTATGCTCGGCAACATATGCATCCTGACAACCGATGCCTATACAGTAGGTCAACGTGTTTGGACACATTAGAAGGAGAAGTGAAGTTAATAACCGAAGCTGCAGGATTAACTCACCCTTTGTTGAATTAAAACCTCCCAGGGAGAAAAACCTCATTACTTCATGCTTCTTTCTAAAGTTTGCTCAGATATGTGAGCTTTTTCCTTTCCTTTGAAGGCCATTACACGAGAAATGTTATATCCGGAAATAAATTAAAAGAAATTGCGAGAAAAGTTAATTCAACTGATACAATTCCCTGTTGCTGCACACACACGTCAGTTGTATATTGAGAATATATCCCTACGGTATATGACAGCATTGTTTTCAAAGGGAAATGAGGGTACACTAACTTGACAGCACTACTAATTCCATTCTTTCCTGATTGGCCATCCAACAGAAAAAAAACTTTTGTGCATAAAACCTATGACGTCAGATTCTTTCCAGAAATAAGTTGTTCAGCGCTAGGATCATCTTCAATACTAGAAATATATTTGCGAAGGAAATTTTCCCCAATACAAGGGGATCGAAATAGCATGCAGTAATACATGTATATCTGAAAACAAGTTTCGAGATATAAATTGCCTCGTGTGAGACGGCCTTCATAGTGACGATAATTCTGGGCAATGTATTGCATAGTCGTCTAAGTTATTGCATTTGCTTACAGCCTTAGTATAGTTAGTAAACATTTGGTACTTGAATCGGCAATGACTTCTTGCCTCAAGGTGATTTCACTAAACATAACTTATTTTGTGCATATTAAAGATTTGCTCTCCAATATTGCAATTAGGGCAGAGCATACCTCTTTTTATTCCATTGGTCCGTTTGAGCGTTCACTGACTTGTCCAAATATTCGACTTAAAAGAATTGTCGCTGTTGCCCAAGAATACATACATAAGCTGGAGCAGCAAACAATCATCGATGGATAACGAATTTTCCTTTGTGCATCGACCGAGGATTTTGCTATAAGAGGATGCCCCGAATGGTCATTTCGTAGCTGCTCGTCAGTGGATGGCTAATCGTCTTAATCAGATTGCCTTATAACACTGACTCTTATAACACGTGTATTTCGTTGGTTGCACAATTAGTAAACCAGCGTCTTTAGCTCATTGGCTAATTACGTTACCACGATCGATATTGGCCTAGCAAATGTCACTCTTTCGCTTCAAATCTCTTGAGTATCGATTCGAAAATTTATACAGATGTTGTTGATTTGGTTCGTGACATTTACTTAATTCTCAAGTGCATATATACGGAGCTTCCCAGTGAAATGGAATTACATTGCTTTCACAGAATACGTTCTGGTCATTGCATGGTTTAACGTTGCACATTTATGTCCCCTCTTATTGAAGATGGAATAGGAACGTCCACATTTTCTTGAGAACAAACTCAGACTGAAATATATGCATTACATATAGCATTACACATAGCATTAAATATTCACTGTATGCATCACATATATTACATGTAGCTTTACATATACACGTGGCTGCCTTAATAGTTTTAAATTGTGATACATGTACAGTGTATTTTGTGTAAACATGCTCAAATTTACATACAGTATACGTATACAAAGAGCTTCATTAGGATACCTTTAAGTTTGTTACCAATTTATAGCTTCATTTAGGGATTTACGGCATTGTAGAATGGAATTTAGCAATATGGAATATGATTGTTGCTAGAATTTAAATTAACAATAAAGCAGTATGCATAAGCACTGATGTGCATAGAAATATTTTGTCATAATCTTGTCAGTTTGATTTTTAACTTGATATTGAATTTGATTGTCTCAAACTTTTCTTTTCTTAAAAGTTATATTTTGGTCTGTGATAGGCTTCATCAATTTTGAGATTGACCAAAATGTCATCCATTGATCGTTGAATTTTTTTTTAATTGAATTGAAACACCATTTTATGCTAGGATATGATGCCAGTGACATTTCTACTTAAAACGAATTCAATGTCATCGACTATCAATGAATACTGCCATGCAATCGTTGAAAAAATGTCGGAAAATGTCAGTTAATTTTGTACTGTACATTTGTTGACCTCGCAAAATAGTGTAAGTTGATAAGTAAAATATTGATGATTGCTCAGATGCATAAATGTTCGCTGAAACACTGATTTGTTCCTGAAACACGTCGGTGTATGACTAATTCAATCACTGCTAGGCAAGTGATATATTGGAGGTTACTACGTAATTTCAAAACGGGCATGTTTATTTGGGAATAATCCCATTGTTATTTTTTCTCCCCCTTCCCCTTTCCAATCCCCCAACATATACGTGCCCTATAGCTGTTTATAAATTTCTATTTTTACCTTTTTCTTTCCTGATTCGATGCAATACAGTTTTTCCCTTTTTATCAATTTTTCATCCCCAGCTGAATGACCTGTGTTTTATGCCCATTAACTAACTCGTTTATATAGTTTGTATTCTTTATATCTTATACTTATTATGAATTGACCTGTAAATGGCTTTTGTCCCCCTCCCCTGTGTTCTGTATACATATAAATATGGCCTCGTGCCTTACTATTTATATGAAATAGACATATCGAAACAAGTTTCCTATACATATTACTAACCTTAGCCCGAAAGTTTCTGTGCAAGTTTTTGCTAATGATTCTTTGATTCCGAAGAACGTTTTCCTGTTTTGCTGATACCTTGTATGCATTATTTTACCTTACGTACAACAGCCAAAACCTAACCAGGAATTCCTGCCGGTTGCCTTCAAAGTGTGAGATGCATTCTAGCGTATTAAAACGATGAATGGAAATTCTTTAAAAGCTGCAGAAAAATTCATCGTTTTACAAACAAACCAAAAACCATCAGACTAAATTTGGACTGAACTTTGGGGATTTCACCAGTAAACCAAATTCAGTTTTGAAGAAAATATTAAATGTGGTGGGATTATAAGCCAGATTTTCAAAGTCTATGACGTTTTCCGACTTCATAAACGAGTTGTCCCAGTAAGTCGAAATTATTGCAATTATAAAAAAAAAATTCACAGTAGCAAAATATTCAATCCTGTCATGTATTCTAATTCGCAAGTTCTGCAAATTTCATCTGGCATCCTATACAAGATAAGTCCATAATCAATCAAACTATTCTAATAACTAGTACGGAAACCAGCACTGTTAATATTATGAAATTTCTGGTCCCTTATATGTATTGATTTGTGGACACCTTGATTTTAAATTTGCCCAGCCGCGTTCATTGACTCGTCATTCGAGGGTGAGATCTAAGATTCTGACAAGCCCTGGCAGCATCTTAGCTGCGCCAAGACGCGCGTGGGACTTGCATACGAACCTCCAATCCATGTAGACTTTTCCGGCTCTTCAGTATATTCCACCGTGCAGGACATTGCTGGAAATTTGATCGAATGAAATGTTGCCTTTGGTCGTTGCTGCCATCAACAATCTTGACATTTATAGACCGATGTATTTTGCCAACCCGCAGGGGACATTTCCTTCGAGATATCCAGGATGGATTCATCGACCAATACCATTCTTTCAAAATAAAAACATATTTCTAAAATGGCGATGTTTTTTACGAGGATATTTCTTCTTCTTTCCAAACGCTGTTTTTTTTTTTCAAAGCGTTTTCCGGTTTCAGACCAAACCTTAACAATGATCAACGAGTTTCTTTTGGTCGACGACGATACGCGCTGGAGCATCCAACTCAGGTAGATGGAGGGCACCTGAGAAGCCATTGTCTCACACTTTGAAGGCAGGGGGCGTCCACTCAATTTAGCCCGATTGTTTATTTTGTTCACACTCATTTTTCTAACTGGACAACCCTTTTCCGTACTTACAGCCCTGCCACTGACTCCCCCTATTTCCTCTGTTGTAGTCGCTGCAGACCAGCTTCCTCCACCAGTGAGCGGAGTCCCCATTTTGCCGCCCTATGAAGCAACGTTCTATCCTCCCCTCCCACCCAACAAGGCCCTAAGTATGTCTCAATCCCATCTCACTCACTTTTCTTACCCCCCGAACATGCCAGATACGAATCCGTCCGTCCGTCCATCCGTTCGTTTGATCGTTAATTAATTCGCTCGTTCTACTTGGCTCGTCCTTTTTTCCGTTTCTTTTTCCTTTGTTCTTTATTCTAGTTTCGTTTCGTTTACGTTTCGTGTTTCTTGCGCTGTCTGAGTTCGTTTGCGGTAAGCGTGTACAACTGACTTATAAGGGTCTATGCGATCGTCTACTCTGGTTTTCTGCGTAAATGAATGTCCTTGCAGGGTGGTTAATTTGTTCAATCTCGAAAAAATATTAAAAATGTTTGATGAAATGGTTTTTTTTTTTACTTTATATATATTTTAATATTCTGGAATCAAAAAGCAGAATTCATGTTCTGGTTTGTTATTTTCTTGAAATACTCCGTTAAATTTGAAATTTTTTCCAAATTCTCAATTACTGATGTTAGCGTTTTCTTTTCAAGAATTTAACTTCATACAATTGTATACATGTATAGCACCCCTGCTTCAAACGTGATGCAATTCCAACATTGTCACTTTCAGGTTTAATATTACATTACATCAATTGTTGTGGGATTTACATGTATATTCTGAAAAATGAACATATTTTATTAATCTATACATGTACTAATGTATACTAATGGAAATCTTGTGGCACTTTTGAATCAAGGGTGTGATATGACGATCTATTCGGTAAAAAAGACTGGTAATCTTAGAATACAATTCCATAGCCATCGCTGAATTAATTTTGGATTCATGATGTACATACAGTCTATGTGATGGGAACTGTAGCAAATTTCCTTAATCTGAAATCACTGTAAGCTGCAAGTTATTTTTTAGAAAAAGTACACGTTATAATTTCTCAATTTTCTATCAAAAATGGTACAATTCTTCCCTATTCCACTAAGGAGGAGTTGCTCTGATTCTTCCCTGTTCCGAAAACTCTTAGAAAAATGTGATTTCTGTGGCCCCATTCTTAAATGCTTATTGACCACCCTGTACGGCACGTGTGCTTGTGTGATATAAACTGCATTTAATTTTAGAGTTTTATAGTTTGTGCATTGTTCATTGTTCCCAAAGTGAAAGAGGCTAGTTTTGAATTTCATCGTAGAAATGATGATCAATGCTATGGCACAATACAGAAGTGTAGTATGGATTGTTTTGTACATTAGTTTACTCCGCGCATTGTCATTACTCCAGCCCCTGTACCGCATTTATAGTGTTGTCGTCAGTCCAGTACGTTTACCCTAACCACGTCACATTGCACTCTCGGAAAGAATTTAGAATCCTATACAAAAGAGTTTAAGGAACAGACAATTCAAGTATAAAAAGCACAGTACACAGTACAGTAATTTGACACTTTGTACGTGTATATGCACGTAGAATTTCCGATAATCTAGCTAACGTTTTAAGAAACGAATTACTGCCAAATTTGCATGTCTTTCGTTCAATATATTTAAACTGAGGAAACAAAGAAAATAATCGATACACTGTATGTGTTAAAACAATCGTTGTATAGTGAATGTTGTATGAAATTTGTGAATCTTGTTTCTTGCCAGTCAGGTTTTTCGAAATGAATACACCATAATTCACGATGTTATACTAATGTCTTTTCATAACTGATCTTAGAAACCATTTTTCTTGATTTTAATTAAAGCGATTTTAAAAGTTTGCATTTTTAAAACTTATCATTTATTAGCTATATAAGCATTATAGTCATATAATTTTGCAGCTTATTTGTTTAGTTAGTATGTCATGCTTTTATTTTCATTCGTCAGTTTCAATTATTTGTTCATGAAAATTGGAGCATGTTTTATTTTTTATTTATCAGCTTAGTATAAATTCCATGAAAGACTCAAAATTGATAAAATGGCAACATCCTGAAAGAAGTGCATATAACGATAAAGTACGAGTATACTTTCAGTATATGATTGTCTTATTTTTTGTCCTAATAACCCTTTGTTTGCTTTAGCCCTAATAGGAAATAGTACCATCATCGATGATCGATTATATCACGGGATATTGGTTGTATTTTTAATGGAGGTGCTATAAGCATCTACTGTATTCCGAAATTGACGAAATTAGATCTAGGATAAAAAAAAACAAAGAAATCAAGTAAAGATAGTTTTATCGGGCTTTAACATTGCTTTTATGTTTGGCTGCATTGTTTAGGCAATCCATTTTTTGTGTGTATTTGTTGAAATGCACATTGTTTTGACAAACAACTTAGTTAGATGCGAAAGCAATATCCGATTTGATGATTATGTCTGTAAAAGGTTGCCGACGGGGGCCATTTATATAGAGCATCTACTTTGTCAGCTGTCTAGTTGCCAGGAAGAGACATTTGTGTTACGAAATTTTATGCCATGCAATTAACCCTGAAGTATACGCTGAATGGGGATACATGTATGCATGTACTATGTTTCAGTAACATCGATTTTTCTGCTAAACGGACATTAATTAAATTTCTCGATAACTGATGATGATATAACCCAGTATAAATATTTTGTATGCATTCACAAAATACATGTACTATATAAACAGGATAATTATACACTATATTGCATACTGTAAGTAGCGTGTGTAAAACTTGGCTATTTGGTTCGAAAAACAATTACATGTAAGACGGTTTAAAAAACCCGAATGCATGTTATAATCATTTCATTAATTTAAAAGTAATTCATATCAAAGGAACATCAATATACATAAACATATACATTTAGAATATACGCGATGGATGTACATTTCAGGTAAAGGTTTGAATATGCGAAAACAAATGTACATGTGCAATGTGCAGTGCATGTTTACATCAAAATTTTTAAGGATATGCACAAGCAGGTCAGGGTTGAGTAGAAAAATGTCGAGGTCATTTAGGAGATGTAGCAGGCGCATGCCCTATAGCTGACATAGCTGTAACATCACAGACACAAATCGATGTATACAAGTGTCGTTCGTTCCGACAGTTTTATGTTTAGTAAAGAATGAGGGTTTATGACGTTGATTTTTTACTGTAGTTCCCCATTTGAATATTTCTGCGAAGGGCATGCGTCATGCTGCAACGACTCATTGAACAAATCCTGGAAGATTTGACGTCATGACTAGTGGCTTTTCAATTTCACAATGATACGCAAATCCCAATAGCATTTCATTCAAGGTCTGGTTTATGATATCAAATATTTATTCTATTTTTGTATAGTTTACAAAAATTGTGCAGATTTGTCATCAGAGAAGTAAGAATACAATTCCAAACGTTACATGTCTAGTGATATTCAACTTTTTACTTTAAAATATGCTGGAGAATTTAAAAAAATGGAGGGTTAATATTATATCATTTAAAACGTATTTTCCCAATTAAAAATGGCATTTCAAAATACATGTAGTGAACAATTGCAATGTATAAATTAGCGGAACAAAGGCAAGCTTTACGAATCGTTCCTTTAGAAGTGATGAAGTCAAGTGTACTAAAGGAATGCATTAATGTGCCTAAAAACAACGATAACATTAATTGCATTTTTTTAAAAATAATAGACCATATTCAGATTTCGTCATCAATCACGTGACACGCTATTTATTCCAATGGCGAAAATTACCCGAAAGCACGTTCTTTCAGTTCTTGATTCGATTAAAAGTGTCTTTCAGTTGTCGATTCGATTAAAAGATTACGTGATGCAGGTTCATACATGTACGTAACTCTGCATGGTCCATTTCTCGTGTCCTTTTACACACGGGACTTCACGACTGCCGAAAGTACGATTCGTAAAGCTTGTATCTGAGTATCCCTATTGTGAAAAGTAAGTATTTATGCAAAATTCCAACATTGCAATGTTCAAAACATTTTATTTCGATTTGGATTGACATCATTGAAATTGAAAATTAACTGACCATTTGTTAAGTTTAGAAAATACAAGCACTTAAATGAAGAACCTTGGCGAAAATATCTATCAGTTTGAATTTGTATATTCGGTGGGAATTTCATATGCCTGAAAATGAAAAAAAAAAAATTCTAGTTATACAGTAATCTTTGTCCCATCAGCGCGTTTTCTGCTTGGCTGTTTTTTTCGATGTTTTGCCAACTGATGGATTACAATACCGTATACAATTTTGCACGCATGGCCTTAATGTCGAAATGCATCCGTATTGGACCTGATGCAACAAACGCTAGGCGGATCAATACAAGAGCTAGCGTAATGCAACGCGTTAGGTGGTCCATTAATGAAATCCATCCAATTTCTTTTCATATTTATATCGCGTAAAATATTAGGCTTATCTGAAAGCGATGAGGAGGCAACGTGTTTTGAAAATGAAATGGGAATCATGCAAATTAATTCCAGCTAATTTAATGATCGTACGCATCGAGAGGAAATGTTGTTAGCTAGGGCTTTCGGAAATCTCAGTTAGGCGAAATTACGTTTTCAAAGGAATTGGTGATGTTTTTGTCGGTATATGGTTATATTCCGATTCATCGTATAATATCCGTTGATGCAAATTAGTATTCGTGATTGCACATAAAACGCTAAATGAAGTTAGTGGGTGATGTAAAAGGTAATCGCTTAATCAGAGAGAACTGTTGCTTTTTCTATATGAAGGTGAGCTGTAATGCTGCTACACATAACACGGAAACGATGCGGCACAAGTGTCCTAAATGTCCATTTTGAAATAGACTTCATAACTATGTTCTCCAGGAAATAGACGAGGGCTACATATTCAGCACTTTATTGTAAAAGTGCACTGTTATCAGTTTAGAAACATGAAAGAAAAAAAAGACATTTAAGGCAATAATATTATATACTTTATAAACCCGTATATAAACTATATGTCATTAATTGCATGCCCTTTGGGGTAATACCAATATAACAATAACAAAGACAACAATAATAAATATTGACTGGCAAATTAATTACTTATTAATTTGAATTTATTAAAATATGTATTCATAATACTATAAATAAAAATAAATGTAGAAGTGACTAGACCCCTTAGCGCAGTATAACATCTGCATTTTTTGTCGTATGACATAATAGAATTACTCTGAATTTGGTGGTAACGGTCACAAAGTTGTGACAAAAAATAAAGTTTCGTGAATGCCATTTCATAAAATTTAAGTTATCACTTGAGTAAATATCAAATACTGAAAATGCCAACTAAACAGGTAGATACTGCATATTTAAAAAATCGGAAAAAGCTCGTAGTCATCCTCAGGCTGAAATTGTTCAATTTTATTAAAATATGGTGCGATGTAATTATCGAGACAATGTGCACGTTCGTAAAATATTTAGAATCATTATTTATTTTAAAAAATTGTAGAAAATCAAATACAGTTTTACAGAAAGAAAAAAAAACGTAATTTGGGTAGAATCAATATTTTGGAAATTGATATCGATTTGTAGGCCGAGTGCGAAATCAGAGATTATAGAGGCAGCGAGTCATGACTAATCGCTATGTCATTGCCACTAATCAATCGGTTTTTGCCACTTAGTTCTTTTTATCCTAAATGATTGATTGCTAGATATCATTGCAATCCTAAATTCTATACACACTAAGCACACGCGTTTCCATCAGTGTTTCGTGAGGTACAGAGAACACCACCCTGAGGGTCATCCAAATGGTCAAAGTGGTTAGTAAACAAATCAAAAATCCCACAAGAAGATTTCCAGTATGCAATTGATCTGTTTGCTGTAGAATTAATCAGTGAAAATGTAAATCAATCTAATTTTAGTTGTTCTAAAACCTCAAGCCGACCCTATACATACTGCACGTACAAATATATTAGAATAATGGCATGAAAGCTCTGATTGTGATGAAGCCATACTAAAACTTGCAATTTCTACGGTGATGATAAAAAACTAATGCCCTAAAAGAGAAATCTTTTATTCTCTTGTTTCCTTGTAAAAAAGAATAACGCATTTTATTCATTTCCTCATCTTTGAGCATTTGTTCAGAATAATCTGAAGAGAATAACCTCCAATATGTTTCAATGTAAACGAAAAAATATGTTCAAATTCCTGTTCAGTGTAATGGTGTATTTCCCCCGAAATCATGGTTGGTTGCACCAAATTCCACTGCACTGTACCTCTGCCTTAAATTTGTGATGGTTTTCTCAAGCTGTCGAGAACTTCCCCGATAATTTCAAATAATTCTTGTGTTACTTAAGCGC
Organism: Megaphyllum sjaelandicum; assembly: GCA_034698745.1. Lineage (NCBI taxonomy): Eukaryota > Metazoa > Arthropoda > Diplopoda > Julida > Julidae > Megaphyllum > Megaphyllum sjaelandicum. The sequence goes on along the minus strand of JAQGBX010000443.1, from coordinate 4,302 downwards.
TTACAATTGGACTTATGTGGTAAGATTTTTTACTATTTATAATATATTCATCGGCTCAACGTTTCGTTAGCTGAGCCGAGTATTATCGTGTTTACATTCGGAGAAGACGATCGCATGACCCTTATCAGTTGCATAATTTTACGAGGGTTTCTTTTGAATATTTTGGGCATGAGTTGTTTACTTCTTATGTACCAGTATGAATTTTCTGTAGTGTCGATGATTTTATTACGTTTATAACGACGATTTCGTATATAAACATTGGTTCGAAAAACCTACAGATTCCATCAATTCTAAGATATTTTGGTTATTTAAATTTCAAGCTTGTTGGAGTTTTAAAGATTTCAAATGCTTGAAATGCATGGCTATTTTGACGCCAGTTTAATCGTATAATTACTCGTAGAATTTACAATAAACGAACTTTTTAACAAAAAAAAATTCTATTTCAATTTTTTTGTTATTAGATTATTTTTTGTTTCGATTAATTTAGCCGCTCATATACAGTAAGTCATCCAGCGCAAGAACTGTACTACAGTAACAGTAGCGGTTTGGGTTTTTTCTTTGTTTTATTCATTTGATTTTGTTCAGTTTTCAATCACCTGAATTACCACCATAATAATATACCCCTTTGTCACGCTGGAATGTCGCCCTCACTCGTTGTATTTACAAACCGCCACTCGCAATGCATTGCATGGCTTTTGATTGATGTCAGATAATCCCACGAGATTAATCCGTGTTAAACGGATTAGCACGCTTAATTAAGAAAAGGTACGGCATTGTATATGCCTTTTAACCAGAAGTTCAAGAGGTGCAGGTCTTTTTCGAAAATTGCTTCGACGTTGAATTTAATGTGTACATGTGCAATTTCTCAGGAAATACGCTCAGCAGCCGGAACGTTTTTGGAATAATCATACATGTATTTTGTACATGTACATCTGATGAATCTTGGAATACTTTCATCAAATATTGAGCTCTTATTACATATTCTCATGCAACTTGCATACAATATAGAGTATTAATCAAATCTGCAGTCTGCAAATCTGTTAATATTTTCAGTTCTTAAACTTAGTTAAATTTCATTCACCAATAATTTTAATGCATTTTAGGATCGATAAATGCTCAAATCGAAAATAAAACAAAACAAAAAAACCAGTTTCAAATAATACATTGATGATACAGTATACTTTAATTATTTTCCTGTTAATTTAAAATCTTGAAAATACATCCACATACAGTAAATCTTTACATAAATTCTTATCCTGTAGTGCTAATTCATTCGTGCGTGAAATGTAAAACAGATTTTCGATGTTTAGAACTTGGAAAATCTTGATGAAGTATTAAACATTGGAATAATGAGCGTGAATCAATTCTCTAATTTATTTTAATCAGAAAAAAAATTGATGTGTTTGACTGAAAAATACGTCACGTTATTCGATTGACAAAGAAATTTCATTTTCGAAACAGATTTGCGGTCGCATACTGCTGAAAGAAATTGAGCGGAAAACGTATGCTAATTCGTGTGGCAAGGTTTGGTTTCTACAAAGAACGATTGCAAATCTAATTTGCGTGCATTGTTTTCATGCCAACGCACGCAGAATTGATTGAAAAACTAGCCATGAACTCCATGATTAATTAATATCATCATCGCGTCTTACCCATTTTGCTCGAGGGTTATTCTTAAGCCTAGTATGGCACACGTACTGTACGTGTGCATATTTCATGCCCATTTTCACAGGGTGTAAACTCCTTACGAGCCGACTATGGATTTATTCAAAGCCCATAATTCGTTTGGCCCTTGCATTTTTGCCTTGACAACAAGGCGCCAATCTTATAATTGGTTTGGAGATTGAGGTTGGTGAGACTATTTACCAACGTTCCTACCAGATAATGGTGTAGAATCTCCAACAAACCTATGCCTGCTGGTCGAGATGCAATTAAGAAATGGACCAGGCGCCCAAGAAGTGGCTTTATGTCGGCGATAAACCCCCCAAAAAATCATTCCGATTGAAGCTTTCTGTCAGCAGAAGTGCTGTTGCCAATAAAACTGCTCGCGCTATGCAGATTCGCAGGATCCTTTCAAATATTAATTGATTTTTCACCCCTCGAGTGACCACTACGTCTCCGCATCTCTGGTCATTAATCATCGAAAGACTGTGCTATGGAGAAACCATGCAGCAGCGCTAATGCGAGGACAAGTATCGCCAATCTCTTTGCGGCCTGGATTTGGCATTGATAAGGATTCATTATTGCGCAGTGACCAAGCAAATAAGGTAACTTGGTCATCCTTAGCAGCACGCAGCTGCTGACTGAAAGTTAAATGGGAAATTTCTCCACAAGCGGATATGGATATCAACAATAAGGAACATGAATGTCGAAGCGAACCAGTATGCCATTAAAGCGGAAGTCGTGCATCGGTAGCGCCATCGCATGGCCGGTGAATATGTCGCACCCCCGCTGCAGAAAGATACAACCCAATAATCTTCAATTGTGTTAAGTCAAGTAAAATAAGCTTTATTCAGTAAAAACGACACAACTTACCATAGTAACGGCTAATTGATAGTATTGTAATTTAATTTTATCATGCATTAAAATTACATGCATTTTCTCAAAATGAATAATGTTGAGTTGTGTCACTGCTGAAGCGGGAATGCGATATGCTAGAGATTTGTTAATATTTGATTTAAACGCATAATCTATTTTCCAAAACGAAGACCAGTCCATGGTGCAATCCTTCACAAAATTATACACGTTTAATCCGAGTGCATCATAAGCTAATTAATGGCAAATGTTTAATTATTCATTCAAGAGAAGTAAGATTTGTATTGAAAATACACTGAGCTTTTCAGTAAACCATTCTCTGTAGTCCTCTACCTTGTGATGTCATAATTACTGTACACATGCAGTTTTAAAATATAGATCATACATTTTGCCGTTTTGTTTTGTAAAATGTATTGGAAAAAATGGAAGTTAGCATACTGGTTGGTTTTCTATTATTTCTCTGAAGTACAGCAGTATCCCTCTTTAGAAATTATTTTTCATAGAACAATGAGTTATAGTGAATATAAGAAGTAGAGTACGTTACCGGTGTTGTATTCGGGAAGTCCCTCTGTTACGGTACACAAAACAAAAATGGGTTGATCTTTAGATTGCTAATCTTAAGATGTTCCCAGTTATACTGTATGTCCATTAAAACTAGGAAAATGCCAAGGGTTGTTTATCAGAGAAGAAAGCTAGGCAATTGTGTTATTTCTAACATTTTCTGCAAAAATCAATGCGCCCTTTTAAAGCTGAAGTTCAGATTTTAATTTTCAGACAGAATGGAGACATTACTCTTTCAATAAATATGTAATATTTTAATCCTATTTTGAAAAAACGAAAATAAAACTCTTAAAAGAGGCTTTATTGATTCTGTAAAAGCAGAATATATTCTAGATTCAAGGAAGATATTCTAGATCTAGGAATATATTCCAGATCAAGGCAGACACATTCTAATTTTTATTATGTACAGTATACATGTACACTGTCTAGCGAAATGATCTTTACTACATTTTTTTTTAATTTGTAAAAAAAAAATATTGACGCAAGTTCATGTACATGTTTCTAGATAGAGCATTATGCGTCTACGATTCTACTTGTATAATTTCATTTTTGAACACTGGTTATGGTGATAATATGGAGTTGATTATAATTATAATTCACCAGATCATCAATGAATTTGCAGATGTTTATCATTCTGTAAACTTTCGTTAATTTGCAACAAAGCCAAACCAGTGTTTTTAGAAGTGTTTTCTTTAAATGTCGTTTTATCAACGTTTATAGTGGTGGACAGTCGTGTGACGAACTCTAACCTGTTCATCTTTTTTAGACCTGACGAACTTCTGGTTAAAAGAAACTTTTCTGTCCCCTGGGCGTAGGTAAGGGGGGGGTTTGGGGGGTTCAAACCCCCCCCATTGAAAAAAAATTTACACTAGATAGAAATGAATTTTTTGTTTTGAATAGATGAAAAATATTAAAAATTTCGTTTTTAGTGATATTTGTAAAAAAATAAGTAAAACGAGGTGCTATTTTTGTCTGAAAAGTGGCGAATATAAGAGGGACATCAAAGCTAGTACTCCATTTCTTTGAAGTTGAAACATTTGCGGCTGCAGCGTGCAGGCCCTGCACTGAATGCCCTAGATTTTCGAACATTTTAGGAATAATTTAAGCAAGTGCGAAATGTTTAATCCCTCATGACATGACCCTTTCTGGGTCATGAACAAGGATCCCATGGTCAAAGGGTGGTAAATGGGATAGGGCACAAAGGGG
>JAQGBX010000442.1:0-36256 GCA_034698745.1 Megaphyllum sjaelandicum | reverse complement strand
CACAATCGAGGATAGCCGACCCGGGAATCGAACCCGGGTCTACCGAATGTGAGACGAGAACGCTAACCTCTAAGCTAAAAACTCGTGATCGCAGGATTTTTTGGCGAGGATGCTTGGCGGCCAAACAGCAAGGGAGGGGGGGGGGGATGTTTCATCCACTTTTGGCACCTCATTTCCGTCACTTCTCCTCGATTTCGTTTTAATTCGGAACGTCCAAAAATAACTGCGTGAAAAAATATTTACAGAGTAGAAGAGATTAGGCCTTGGCGAGAAGAAACGAGGCAGGGCTATGGCAAAAAGCCGCTTCCACGCATCGTTTACAAATACTCGAGATTACGAAGGTGGCCCGTTCAAAAACACGAAATATTTCTTCTCCGTTCGCAACAACGTGCCAGTCAGGAATTTAATCGCTGGCCAAAATCTAGCAGCGCGAAGCGAGAACAAAGAAGATGGAAGGACCGCGAGGAGATGCGAGGAGCAGGTAGGAGGAAGTGGGTGCGTCGAGCACGCACGAAATAACCAGAACAATTAATGGATAAAAGAAGAAGAAGAAGCAGTTGAAAAAAAAAAAAGTTGACAGGAGGCTGCGTTAAAACAACATTCCGATCAATGTGAGAAAACAACGAGATTATTTGAAGAAGGACGAGAAAAAGCCGGAGAACGACATGATAAAATATGCAAAATGGCCGACCCCCCCAAAAAAACGAAAAATGGAATGCGGTGGCGCTTCGAGCGGAGGATGGCGTTGAATGATTTTAGGAGGGGGATTGAAACTGAAGCGTATAGATGGAGAAAAAGTACGTGACTCATTCATCCAATAAATGCGGGAAAGAGACAGACAGCGGATTAGCATCACAATGGTAAAGAGATTGACAAAAGGGCGTCACACTCGCGGAGTGAGCCGAGCCAGTTGCCAAAACCCGACTGAAAAAGCCATTGTTCAGAGGCCGAGGAATCTCGCGAGTTAACGCCGATTTCACGCTCATTTTACACCAATTGAGATTGAATTTTGACGAGTCGGGATTAGAGGATTTCTGCACTCTGCTCCTCAAACAACACCTCCCTATCCACTGGACAATTTCCAAAAAAAAAAAAAGAATTTGCCGCGGGCTCTCGAGGTCCGAAAAGATGACCCCGGACGACCCCCACGCTCTCTACCTCCACCAACATTTTCGATCCTAAACCATGCGCGATACTATCTTTGTCGTGGTCTCTGCACACCGTGAATCTTTCCAGTTCAAACGTGCAAATAAATTCAGAAAAAAATCCCGATGAATAAATGCTTTCGTCACGGTGTACATGTACTGTACATCGAGTCCTCAAGCATGCTTTTGGGGCATGAACGCACACTGATGAAAGCTTAACTAGGCCATAAATAGTCACTTTGACGGGCAAATGTCGTTGATATCGAGAGCGAATGCGAGCATCATTCGACAATACGACATGACAAAAGTTATTATTGCAGTTATTGAAGATGGCTTTCTACCAGTTAGATTTTTACATGTATAAGCGAGAGGGCTGCCCCCATATATTCCCAACCATCGAGGACAACACCAGGAACAGTTGAGCCATGGCATGCGTCGGATTGAAAACCATCGTAGATTTCATCCTCAGTTTGTATTACAAATACATCTGCCAATTGATTAAATTTGAAATTTTGACTAAATCATCCGCATGCAACAACGTACAAACCGCGAGTTCGGTGTATTATTTACCCCGCGCGGCTTATTCAAGGATAAACAGGGCAAGGATATTTAGCCATTTGCAATGACCCACACACGCAGGCCATGGCACTCATGATTTACGTTTGAGGAGAGATCAATTAAGATCCTCAGATTGCCTTTTAATAGCTGCGAGAGCATTAAAAGGGCAGTTAATGCTACGTTATAACAACGAGGCGATCGTAACAATTTGGCTGACACCAAACGTATATTTTGAATAACAATTCAACAAACATGAGGGGGTATAGGGTGTTGCCAAAGTCAGGATTTTGGGCGTTTTTATCCCTGCTGAAAATAAAAAAGCATTCAATTGCAATAAAATTAGTTAATTATCTTTTTCAATCCCTTAAAAAATTCGAAGACGAAGAAGGGCAGCACTGTGTCATACAGTATATATGATGTACAGCCAGGAGTCCAGGACAGAACTTTAATAAGAGTTTTCTTGTGATTATCAAATCAGCGCAAGCACGAGAGGTGTTCATTAAGTTTCTGCAATCATTTAAAAAAAAAACACAAATGTACATGTATACGGAATTTAATGAAATTTGTTGGAAAAATTCATCATTCCTGGACTATACTCAACATACATTTCAAAAATTGCATGTGCTTAAGATTCGAAAGCAAAGATGTACTCCGAGGATATAGTGGCAGAAATTTACGAAATGTTTAAGTTCCAAGTAATTGCCAAACGTACGGTCTATATGAGTAGATTGGAAAGTTCAGAAATGGACATGCAAGTGTGAAAGATGTTCAAAGAAGTGGACGGCCAGTGTCTTTCAGCCAAGCTTGGGCTTAATAAACTCCTGCAGTCGACCGCATGTTTTGCGCGAGTAGGGTTACCATGACTGACAAAACGATGGGGAAAATGCATCTTCCCAAATGGACATTTTTTGGATTAGTAGATGAAGTTTACATGTATTTCTTTATCAAATTTCATTAAAATTTATACATCCGTGTTTTTTGTTTGAATGCGAAAACTTAATGAACTCCCCTCGTGTATACCGAATTGATTAAATTACCAGTGAAGACGGTTTTGGCTAGTGGCTTCTTAAATGATTTTTGAAGTTCACTGCCCGGTTCCTTCCACTGCAAACATACATGCTCATAAAACCTATACAGTTTTCTGCAGTAAGCTGCTAATCGGGTTAATACAACATTTACACGTAGCCAGCTTCTTGTCAAGATGCATCATGTCCCGGTCTATATTACCATGGCACACATGCGTCTAGGTAGACGACAGTGATAGGAGTTTCTGGACAGTGGACTTCTATAATGGTGTTACGATGCCACCATTTCGCTTTTTTTAATTGCATAGAGGAGGCTATTGCGACGTGTCGCGGGTTTTCAACGAGTCTATAGAAACTTGTTTCTGTATACATGTACTTGGTTTTTCAACTCGTTTTTACCCCACAATCATGGTTTTCGTTCCGAGGTAAAATGTTGCATCAGGGTACGGCGTTTAGACGTGAGACTCCAATGTCAATCAGTTTAGAGCAATGTCCTGAACCTGATGATGGAGGCAGGAAATCGATTGGCCCACAATATCACATTCCTGACCACCAAACCAAAAGTACAGCATATAGTAAAAACTAGTACGCATAGCGTACAGTGGGTGAAATGCAAGCTGCAGGGCTAATTCAATAACGTTGAATAGGGACCATTTTATGTTTAACATAGTTTAAACAGTCGGGTGATGCGATGATCTCGAATGACGTAAGGGTTTCGGTCCAATTGCACATGCAGCTTAAACGTTAATAAACTGTCCTTCCATCTCATGATTTTTAACCATAAATTTCAATCGTGAATAACTACGCGTCTACGATCATCACACGTGCCGACTGATAACGACGGTTTGGCAGCGTTCATTTCCACGCCATGTTTTATATTATAACTATAGAGATTATTCCTCGAGCTAAAAACGAGTAAATAAGGATTCTTAGTTTATTACAGTTCGAAGGTATACATGTACCTGACACAGGTTCCCTGGGTACGTGAACGCTTTTCGAGTTCATTCCTTTTTCCGTGTACACGTAATTGACGCTGGAGCAGCCGAGATCGGCCGCGAAACACGTCCTCGTCGACAAAGGGCCGAAAAAGGCAAAAGTCACGAACAGAAGGCCCAAAGTCGGACGACTAAACGCTGGCAGAGGATGCCGATTAGGCCTAAAAGAGGCCATGTTGGAAGATGGTTTTTGGATGAGGAGGAGGAGGAGGGGGGAAGAAAAATGCGAGAATCCAGCGGACGGCTAGCTCATCGTCCGGTCGAAACGCTCGATGATCCCCTCCGAGTTTATCGGATATTACGTCACGGCACTTATTCCAAGTCGCGCGAATTCTCCGCACAAAAACACGCGAGAAAAAAAAACTAAACTAAAAAAAAAACCGATCGAACGAGGAATGCACACAAAGCGAGCACGCACGGACTTTATCGCTCCGCTCGCCAAATGTTGTTACATAAAAGTACGGCAGCCGAGCCGGGAACAACGGCGACCGACTCCGGCCATATTCGGGAAAGAAAAAAAAGAAGAAAAATCTTCAAAGTAGGGCACGACAAAAGGTGAACGAAGGAAGAGGAGGAGGAGGAGAAGGATGAAGAAGGCGAAACACAAAACACGCGAAACGACGACTGCGACGAGAGACGCCAAATGAAACAAAATACGCGAATGGGAAATCGCGGAGGGGGAACGAACCCCGTCAAAGGCCACGCCGAACAGAGAGCGACACCTAGGGATGGTTGGGCGAAACGAGATGACAAGCTCTTACGGGGGCGATTCATAATGTAATCGCCTCGCGGGGGAAACCCATAAAGCCCGTACCTCGAAAAAAGTCGGAGGGGGAGCCTCGCGCACCGAAGCAAAAATAAATATTAAAAAATCTACGACGAACCAGGGGTTCAGTACCCAGAACAAGGGTGAATTCCCGATCGATTCCCGCCTAAAACGGCCATTTGTTGCAGATAGTCCTTCCTCAGTAATGTCAAATATGGAATCAATTCTTGCGAGTCCAACGTTGAATTTTTGGCCACTTGAATCAATCTTTTCGCCAAGTTGAACGTGATCCTCGACTTTGCTTCATCCCTTCGTTTTTGGTTATCCGCCTACGTTAAAATAATTGAAGAATAATTGTAAATAATTGAAATACATGTAGGCCTAATTGTAAAAACGCTTTTGAAAAATGTCATTTTACATGCTGACTGGGAAAATGGTCAACATTTGTTATGGAAATAATTCAGATTTTAATGATGATAATAAATGTTTATTGCTTATTTAATTTTTATTTCTTTACATGAATTAAATTCTTATAAGCAGGAGATTATCATCACCGCATTAATTCACCCGAGGGGGAAAGAAATCTGCAGATATTATTTGTTACATCAAAAATCGCATAAAACTAATTTGTAAACATAAATGATAAAAATAAAACATTTTCTAAATTTGATTAAAAAAAATTGGTTTACCTGAAAATGGTGATTCACAGCCTGAGCAATCTCCTTTGCTGAACTTATAATTGACAGTGGTAAGGAGGACAATTCGGTCAACGAAATACCTATATTATTTTTTTTTTAAAAATGAGCGAAAGAGAAATAGGATGCTTAGACAACAAAACGCAATGAGTTGGTATCTTACCGTAGTTCAACTCTCTCGTTGGCCCTTGTTCGATACTATGGTTAAAGACGAGTCTTTGCGCACCCCCCGCCTTGCATTCATCATGTTCAACGCTAAAATGGAAGCTTAACATAGAAATAAAAAAACAATTAATTAGAAAAATTCATATAATTTTAATTTTGCAAGTTTTTAAAATACATCACTCACTTGCAAACATTTGGATAAACGCTGTCTAAGCTGGTTAATTCCATGAAATGAGTAGTGAACAGAATAAAAGCCTGAAGTAGACGACAAATAATCACATTTAAAGTGATAGCTTCACAAATCAATTTGAAAAAACTTCTACAAACGATGGAGTTGTTCAGGGAAGTTACAAAAAGGAATATTATAAAACAAATTATATAACAACCATGTAAATATATATATTTTTTTTAAAAAAAAAGTAAATATGAAAACAATTCAATAGGGAACCTTAAAAATAAACTTGTATGATTTTGCATTATTTAAAAAATTAAATTAAATGATATGTGTGAAAATTTTTGAAACAATTACTAATTGGGGAGAAATTCAATCACCTTCAATTTCAGAAGATCTTCACAAATGGCATAACAAAGTCCAATGCCTTCTTCGACACCAGTACCTTAAGAAGTAATTACGAAGACGAATGTATTGCATTGCAAACCAAGCTTGAGAGAAAAAAAAACTGAAATGATGCCATACCTCTTCCTAACTCATCGATGATGATTAAGGATGTATCAGAAGCTGTCTTTAAAATATAATTCGTTTCCATCATCTGCCATAAAATAAAAGCACTTTCAGAGCAAGTGAACTCATTGAGTCAATTAAACTTAATCAATATAAAAATCTTTACCTATATTTTTGGAAAATGCAAAGACAAATGTACCTCCATCATAAAAGTGGATGAATTCGTTTCAATGTCATCACTGCTTCCTTTTCTCGAAAATATATGATCTGTGAGGCGAAATGAAGCATATTCAGCAGGAACGAAGCTGCCAATTTGGGCCATGATTTGCATCAGAGCAACTTGCTTCAAATAGGTAGATTTTCCACTCTAAATCCAAAAATAAAAATAAAATTAATGATGCAAGTTATATGATGCAAAAATATGAAATCCTAATAACATTACCATATTGGGACCAGTAATAATAGCAAAGTTATCCCCATCAGCCATATACTAAATGAATAAATGAAGGTAACTGATATCAATAAATATATTTTGATATCTTTCACACATGAAAACCTTAAACATTTTTTAACAAATTAATAATCTAAAAATATGCTACTTACGGCATCGTTTGGAACAGGAGGATCAGGCGCGATTCTTTCTAAAATAGGATGCCGCCCGGCTTTAATAGCGAGTGTATCTGTGAACTCTGGTCGAGCTGTATTTTTAATGTTTCATCCAAATGATGAAGTTAAAAAAAAGTCCAATTAACATTTAATTTTAAATCATGCTTTTTTATTAATAACTATAAAAAATTAATATACAATAACAGGCATAGTTTTCATCCATTACATGTATATATATATACATTTTTTTTAAAAAAAAAGAGGCAAATTATTGTACATAACATTACCATAATTTGAGAGTAAGCACACTTGGGCGAATCCGACAAGCATATCCAAAGTTGACACAATTTCCGTCAATCTGTATAAACATCCAATATCGTGAAGAATGTCGTTCAACAGTTTGCTTATTATTCTGAAAAATGTCCAGGTTAAATAATAATAATAAATTAATCAGCCATTTTAAAGTGAATGAAAATTCCTCCCAGTTATATTGGCCCCTAAAATTTTCATTCCTGGGAAGCCTCCACATTAATTTGGCCCATTTTTGGAATTTTATTAGCCCATTTTTTTTGGAATGAAAAACACAAATGTATTTAGAGAAACTGTTTAAATTAGACATGAAAGGAATTTGGTAATCATTGAAATTCAAAGTTAGGACAGCCTACACAGATTTTGATCCTAAATTGATTCATGTTCTCAAAAACAGACTTATTTCTAACAAAAAAAATGTTATGCGATTTTTTTCTATTGATATGTCTTGATTAACCTGACCAAAATTGGCAATGAATGGAAATTGACAACTTAACTCACACGTTACTCATCAAATAAATTTCATTAAGGGCTTCCTCCACTCGTCCTAATTATAAAGTTAATTATTGTAAAAATGTCAAACTGATGAATGTCGAAGTAGTGCAATGCATAATTTACCATTGAATTTCACCTGAAAAAAAAAGCCATACAAATTACGTTTTGATCAACTTAGCAATGGCAAGAACAATGACATGGTAATAAACAGATAAGTACCAATTCCTCGGTGGTGCATCTAATGGTATTTTTTACTTTAGCTTTCTTAATAAAAATTGGTGGCAAATGATCCAAGTTGATGGGGTTATTTCGGTTGCAGGAAATCTGGATATAGAAGCCTCGCCCAGTTTGAAAACAGCAATGCAGAGGAAGGTTGAATTTCTGACTGAGGTTATTAATCATGTCTGAAAGTACAGCGTTTTGGCGAATATTATTATGAAAACTTCGGTGGGGATCTCTCAAAAAATTACTTCAGCAACCAAAATGGTTTGCATACTTCGATCAAATTAAGCTGCGCCAAAAACAATTGTAATGAAAATTTAAAAGAGAAAAATTAAAATCATCCAAATTACGCAGGATAAGAATAAATCAACTTACTTGAAATGTCATCTACAATTTCTCCATAACTTCTACGGGCAACATCTAAAAGTCCTAATTTTACCAAAAGAAGCAACACAAGCAAATATAGGCTCCAAATTTCAAAACAAAATCATTACTGCGTTTTATATAAATGCTCATACTTACCATTAATATTAGGCTGCAATTTAAATAGATTTCAAACTCATATGAAAAATAGTTTCTAATATAAAATATAAAGTAGATATACAATTTAGTATGTATATTACCTTAACAGCAAAACACTTCTGCGATCTCATGTTTAAGGTTCCCTTTTGATATTTTGCATCATCATGAATGATCTCATTGATTTTTAACAAAATTAATGAATATCGAGAATCATTGAGAGACTAGATATAATTGAAAATGAATCTATTTTTAGTGACTTAAAAAAATTATTGCATATCTGTAATTAAAATGTTAATTCAAAAATTTATCGTTTAAACAACAAAATACTAAAGTAATATTACGAATTATAATTTCCAATGTATGAACATTGTGCAATTTAAATATTAAAATTTCTAAAACAGCATTATACTAAATTAATCTAAGCTTTTACAATGTATCAAATAATCAATTTAAAGTTATACCTCCTGGTATGCCTTCAACAGTTCACACTGACAATTTTCCAGGATGTTTTTAAGAGGTGCAACCAACTCGAGCGTATGCTTAAGATAAATGACATAAGTTATCTTATTATTGGCAGTTTTCACTGTTTCTTGCTTGGGAATTTGGACGCACAGTGAAAGAAGATGATCAATATCAATGAATCGAGATAGGGTAGTCTGCAACCAAATCAGAAAATGGCATACATTAGAAATAATTAATGTATAATTAACTAAAATTAAAAAAAAATTAAAAATTTTACCCTACTTTCAAATTTAAAAACATTTCGCGACTCTCTGATAATTCAGAAACACATTCTAGTCGTTCAATTATAGTTTGGAGGTCACAAGGTGGTTGGAGAATGTTAGCTCGCAATAGACGAGAGCCTCCGACAGTCTTTGTGCAGTGCAAAATTCCATAAAGTGTATGCTCACTCTTTGGATCTTTCAGATTCAATACCAATTCCAAAACATTTGCTGTTTGAAAGTCTAGAACAAACAAACAATTTAGCTTATGGGCGATTTCGTTCAGAAACTTAGATTTATTGGATGCGCATGGAAAATGGGAGGTGAAATAATTCTTCCAGCACTTTTTAACCAACTCACCTATCATGATAGTATTTTCACTGCCTTTAAAAACAACCCTTAGAGAATTTGGGGCGTAGAAAACGTTCTGAATAAATTCTATGTATTTTAAGAGCGCCGCTGCACTTGCCAGACAGTAATATCTGTATCAAATCACACAATTAAAAAAATATTATTCCTTCTAGAATAACTAATAGAGCTAGTGTCATATTCATATATATCGATATTTTCTTACTTGGAGGCTACTTCCATTTCAACAGCTTTGCAATCTGGGATCCTCAACTGTTTGATGTACTGCAATCCTTTTGATTCGTTAAAGTATCTTCTTTGAACGGCGACAATGTTGGTCAGAGTGAAAAAGTCGCCGAGTTGCTTGAAAAGCCTAGTACGATTTCCACTCTCACAAGCTGTATTAGGCATCAGAATCTTTAAAATGACAAGAAAAACAATTTCTGAGGTATCAACAAGAGCAATATAAAATTTATTGCAAACCTTGAAAAATCTAGACAAACTTAGTGAATTACCTCCAGCGGTTGCACAATTTTGAGTTTTGTGATAGTCTTAATATATGTTTGAGTATCGGCAAATTGAGACAGAATAATCTGTGGATTTTTCAAGTCCAATGTGGCCATACCAATCTCACCTCTTGCCTGACCTCGTCCCTCCACTATCGCTAAAATGTAAAGTACATGCATCAGGTCAAACAAACATTTATGTAAAATTCTGTGATTTTTGTTAGTCGAAAAAGCAGTCAATTGAATTCCTTTTTAACAAGGAAAAGTTTATTTACGAAAAGTATGAAATTGTTGATATTCACCAGCAATTACAGATGGCTTTGTAGTTCTCGGGGTTGTATAGTTTAAATTGGTTCTTTTCGTTGAACTCGAAGCACCAGTGGTTGTACTGCGGGTAGATAAATGCTGCTGGATTGCACTGAAATTGTGACCCACATCAAAATTACCAATTCTAAAAAAATAATAATCAAGAACCATCACGTAAATCCTGATCACTGCGAATAATTTTTAGTCTCTCCATCTTCAAGTGGTTGGTGTCCTTACAGGAAAAATCGGCAAGTGTTGAGATAATATATGTTTTTGAATTAATTACAAATATTATGGAATAACAAAAAAAACATTCCAAAAAAAATGCAATAACACGCATTTCAATAATTATAAAAAACACAAAATTATATTTTGATTAATTTACAACAATATTTATAAGTAAAATATGAATGACCGATCAGTAAAACAAAATCAAGTTGGAATTATGTTCTATAATTGAAATTATATACAGTTTTCATACAAACACAGTTTTTATTGCATATGTAAAATTGCAATTATCTTCTTAAAATTCTAAAATTATAGGTGTTTGTAATATGGACGTTTTTTTTATCTCCAAAAATTAATCAAACAACATTATCACCACAAATACATAATTTTTTCAACATTTTGTTTTAGGTACAATTTTTTTTTTAATGGAAAATGAAATAAAGCGATTTCACGAGCGCTCTTTTTAAATCATTCCAAGCATTTTTTTTAACATAATGCCACGTAAGGAGAAATAAACTACCTGGAAGGTGTCTTGTAATTTGTTGTGGTAGTTGATGTTGTAGAGATGGCCGATCTGATAACATTAGACCTTGGAATTTTTGAACTTTGTTCGATTTTTTTGTGTGCAAAAGTGGATAAATCCCATGGAATATTCTGATGTTCATCTTCATTTCTCGCAGTCGTAACTTCCAATTCACTGAAATCTAACGTAAGCATTGCAATGATAACGTCACGTGATTATCTATTCACAGATTTAAAATAAAAAATATTACCGTATTTCTTATCAGAAATTTGTTTAGACATGTTCAAACGTTTCGTAAAAGCCGGGAATTCGGAAGTAGGAGAATTCGGCAATGCAGATTTTCGGCACAGTTTTTCGGTACTTATTCGCCATAGTCAGCCACGCGCCGAACTTGACTAGCCATTGCCGAAATCACTACTTTTAGCGCGAAATACGAATTGTGTGAATTCGTCGAGTGCCCAACAAGAAGTTACGACGGGTTACTTTTTTACCCGGCTCTTCATCGATCAATGCTTTTATGTTTCAATTACATGTTATTTAATTTTGTTTTAATTTAGAGAAACTATATATATATATATATATATACATGTATAAAAACTATCAATTACTGAAATAACAAAAGATGTAATTATCAAGCAATTTCAGATGAAATACTGTGATTAATTATAATTGATTTTTCTTAAATTATAATTAGTGTGGGCGCCGATGGTCGACTGGTTACGTGCTTGCCAACTGACCCTAGGTTGCAGGGTCACTCCCAAGTCGAGGTCGGTGAGAATTTTGAGGATTTTTTTTTAGATTTTGGCATGCAAGTAGAATTTATTACCCTTGACAGAATTTTTAAGTAAACTGTGGAAAGGTGTTGCTGTGGTACAGGACCAATGATGAGAATAAACAAAATGGATTCTTCATTTACCTTTTATCCTCATCTATCAGCTCCCTCTGGAAAAAATGAAAAAAATATATTTTCAGCCATTTAAACAAATGTTGTAATTCGATATTATTGGCCTGGTGTCAGAAAATAAAACAATGTTTGTTGCAAATTCATTAAATTTCGCAAGTAATTTGTATTAACGCTATTTGAGTTATGCAATAAGTTTAAAAATCGGGTCAAACCATTGTATTTATTTTCACTCCTCAACAAACGTCAAGTTTAAAATGTTATTTACAATATACTCAATAATTTTAAATAACCTAAGATTCTTAATCATCAACCATGGGTGCAATTCCAGTTGGCGTCATACTAATAGACATAATTTATAGTAACTGAATTTTTATTCAAATTAAATATTATGGAATTGGCATCCTGGCATCAACGTTTTATAATAAAATCAAGCCATTTTGACTATTTTCAAAATTACAACCAGTCTATAAAATGGCTTGTAATTTTACATAAAAATTGATTTTTACACAATTTTTATAGAAGCATACTTTTCAAAAACACAATTAGTTTACTAATAATAGTTTCACAACATAAAACGCCATATAGTGCATATTTAAAACTATAGAAAAAAAAATTAATTCCAAATAGTGCATTTTAACTTAAACATGATAAGCCAAAATCAATATTATCAACGTAAGTAAAATTTTTAGTCTAATGGAAAGCATGATGCACAACATGTAAATAACGATAAACATTACATTTGTATACAAACAATACAATTACAATGTGCATATTAAAACGTAAAAATGTGCTAGAAAAGAATTAATCCTACTTATTTATATTTTCATCATCAGAATGAATAACAACAATGAAGACTTACTATAACGGTCATCAACACATTTCTCAGACAAGGAACTTAATAAACGAATTAAAAACTTTAAACAGTTATAATCAATATTTACCTGATAATTTATGGCAGCAGGAACATCCACAGCGTTTAATTGAATTAAAGGATAGAAAAATCCATCATACCTTCTTTGGTTCAATCATGTAAAACGTACGTTAGGTACGGAATTGTTGATTTCATTGAGTTTCAGAGACATTATGCAGTTATTTACCATGCTTGCAAATTTTTTCTCAAGCAAAATATATCAGTGGGCAGATTTAAGCTACCATGAGAAAAAACAAAGGGAGAATAATAGGTATCTTAAAGGCACTAGCAATACGCTGTAACTGATGGAAATCCTGGAGATAAATATCAAAGAGCTTATTTGCTACATTTTATTTGCGTAATGTCTTCCATGAGAAAGTTTAACAACTTTTGGTAGGCATCCTTCACTACGTCGTTTACAATAATAATATCGAATGTGCCAGGTGTTTCAGCTAAAAAAAAAATACAAAAAGAAATTTAAAGAGAGATTTGAAAATGACTGCACATAAATGATCAGCTCACAACAAACCAATAAATGTGAACTAGCAACCCCGTCACATTTATAATTTTATTGCTTGCCTCAAATAGTAAGTTTCAATCAAAGTTTCCTTACGTCTTAGACTAGACTATGCCATATTAGAACCATATTAGCCATTCATAGACAATGTCTATGTATATTAGAAATTACATAATTTTTGGTCATGCAAGTTGCAGCATAATCTTGCTAGTGACGTTGGTCTTTAAATTTCAATGTAAAAGAATTTTATTGAACAATACCAAATGAAATTTCTGTTTGGGCTACAGATAAGCGTTTCGCTAAACTCTCTTCGGTTTCAGTACCACGGTCCCGCAATCGCTGCTCCTGCAGAAATAAATATAAATATATATTTTTCATTTTCAATGTAAATAAAAGAAATAACAACATGGCGACAGATCTGAAATCATTAGGCATGAAAAATTTCAAACAACATTCCACTGTACAGATTTTTTTATTTTTAATTAAACTTATTAAGAGGTGTAGTTAACAAAATAAAAAAGAAAAAACAAATATGAAAAACAATGCATTAAGGTTAATTACAGAATTCATTCAATAGAATTCTCGGTGATTATTTCAAATGATTTTAAGCAGATTTAAGAACTTTTGAAGAATACGCCCTAGATATTAAATGTTCGTTTCTTTAAGGGTATAATATCAAACGACGAAATTTGTTTCAAATTGATACATTACCATTGCTTGGAAAGATGGTGGCTTGACAAATACATATTTTGGCGATAAATCTGTCTTCTTCAAGCTTTTTACCCCTTGCACATCAATATCCAAAACGCACATTTTTCCTGCTTTTTGTACATCCTTGATGGCTTGTTTACTGTAAACAAAAAATATAATTTGCAGGATACTTTCAAGGTTTAAAATTAAAAAAAAAACTGAGTCTTATTAAAGTGTAGAAATCCATCCAACATTATTAATAAAAAGTGGACAAGAGCAAATAGAAAACAATTTTAAACCTGGTCCCATATAAATTGCCAGAGTATTCAGCAGATTCTACGAAATCTCCTTGGGCAATTTTGGCTAACATAGTGTCTCGGTCCACAAAATGATAATCTAAGAAAAATCAATTCACATTTGTTACTTAAAATGATTTTGAACCTCTTTTGCTATAGTTAAAAAAACTACCTTTTCCATCATTTTCTCCAACTCTTGGCTTCCTGGTTGTATCTAGTATAAAATTGAGAAATATCTGTAAGTCGTAAGAGGTGGAAGGCATACATTTCGCTCATTGTACTGAACAGGAGAACATACGTGAAATACTGAAACCAAAACAATCTGAATAGTCCTCCATTAAGCACTTTAGCAACGTGCTTTTCCCACTGCCAGAAGGGCCACACAGAACGAGAGGTCTTGGTCCATTAGCCATAGATGAAACGAGTCTAATCCCTGAAAAAAACAGACCATTTGACAATGATCAAATTTTTGTAATTAGGTGATCAGTTTTGAAAGTAGTAAATGCGGGAATGAGATTAATATATACCATTCATAAGAGATTCAAGGAAAGAGTGGCAATGGAGAGGTGCAAATATTAGTTGGAAATTTGGTGAAGACGAACCAAACAACTGGATTTGTTGACAGAGGACTAATTCAAAATAACGACCACGCACACCATTGAAACTGCATCTGTTTACTACCATCAGTGGGTTTTTTATGCATTAGCACTACGTGGCAAATGCAAAAAAACAGATGTTTCATATCAATGGCTGAGCAGCTGCACTGGTAAGCCATGCAGCAGTAAAATAAAACCATTTTATGAATTAGTCTAAATAAGCAGACAATTGAGTGCTGACAGCAGTTCATTTTATAATAACCTGGCACATAAAACACTGACATTTTTTTTTTCTCAGTGATTTACAACTTCTCAGGGGCCATTTCATTAGTGGTATTAGAAACAACCCATACCTAGTAAATAGCTAGATTAAGAACATGCATTGAACTGAGCAATTGTTGCACATTTAGACGAACAGCAATTCCCCCATTCGTGTGTTAATTTCTTTCCAGCCGATTTATTTCTCCAATTTCACAACTGAACTGCTCGAAAACACCAACAACTCTGACAAAAAAGCTAGAACATCTTCCAGAATGAAACATTGCTAGTATATTAACACATGGCAAAACAAGTGCCACTATCGCTCAGTTGACCAATACATGCATGCTCGTATTTTATTTACAAGGTATAGGGACTGTTTCGAACAATTGGAATTCTGTAGGCTAATTTTAGGTGGCTATGATCTGAAAATAACACCTACATTATAAATTGATTAAGATGCCAGACACACAACTGTCTTTACGCACACACAGGACGGGGTCGGGTTTTGATTGACAGGCTCAGTATTACACTCCTACAGTAGTATCCATCCCCCGAAGCTGATTTAAGAGGTTTGCAGTTCAAATGGGGGCTATTATTGTATCGTTAAGGGGCGTAAACCATGGAAGTTAAAGAATGATCAGCGATAAACTGCTACACATAGTTCTTCGATTGGTAAAAATTAAGCCATTGTTAGCATTAAGCCATACTCTTCAATGCCAATTTTTTGCATTTTATGGGCAGAAATTTAATTCAATCTTTATCTGCTTCGAAGCAGACCTCTTCAGAGAAATCCCGCACAACCCGAGGAAGCAAACCTATTAAATTCTAACTTTGGTATTGTAATATATCTGCGTGGGACCCATCAGTACCTCTAAACGTTCGATGTCCAATTTGCCACATATTAGAGCAATATAGAAACAACGTCGTCGGGTTCTAAATCATATATCTTGGAGAAAAACAGCAACAGTTTTAAACACCGTATACCGCACCACTCCACAACCGAACGAATTATGATAATACTCACCGCAGAAGCGCGAGCACGAACGAAATTACAGAATTAAATCAAAATGACTCTTCCTGGTCAAATTCAAAGAATTTTGTTGTTGACAGCGCCATATAATCGAAGCCAAACGCAGAAGCGCTTTTACGAGCAAGATAAGAATTCGTCTGCTCGATTTGAGAGGAAAAATCGTTCCCATGACTCAAATTTGGATATTAGTAGTTTAGAAGATTTATTTTCGGGTGTATCTTTAAAAAAATGTTTGTTTCTGGAAGAATTATCGCGCGAGCGGTTAATGTGATGAATGCCACGGGTATCTTGCATCGGCTACGTCAAGGGTTGACGCCGAAATGCGCGACGTTGACTCGACCCACCATGTATACAAGTAGATGCATGTGCAGCAAAAGTGACGATAGGTTTCCTGATGACACCAACGATAAAAATAAGGACAATGAAGAGCCAAACTCAGAAAGTGATTCTACTTTTTATGTTAGCCATTAATTAGCACTTTACCGTATCGATCCAAGCAGAAAATCAAATGCAGGTTACATGTCGAGCGATGCACATGCATACATATGTATGCATGTATATAGTAGTTGAAGTTGAAAGCCAATCCTTTTCAGGAGTAACATGAAGCATACAACCCCTTGTTCAACATTCGATTCCACGACTGTCGAAGCGCAATTCTTAAAACTGCAGCTTCTGTACGTAGTACAATGGATTAATTGAGTGTGCATGCATGAATATTCACATACATGTATCCTAAATATTGTTGTTAAAATCATGAAACAACAACCTGCTGTTGGTGAAACCTGCGTTGTATACATGTGGATAAGTGCATGTCGAGGCCAAATTTCACATACCTCACGCGATGCACTTCTTTAACTCTTTCTTGCAGCAAATTATGAAGAGGTATCACCCCATTTGCGCGACAAATTTCTGCTGTTTGAAGACAGGGACTCTGAAGTCATTCTCGACATCCACGAAGAATTTCAACAAATGCTTGATGAAAATGAATCATTTGAGGAAAATAGGATTTCTCCTCAAGAAAAAAAACGCGCGGAACACAACTTTGAAAGTATGAAATATAAAATGTGCAAATTTTGGAAACGCAAAACTCCGTTTCTGACATTTGATATACGTACTGTAAATAAAAAAATCCGTGAAACGTTTCTCTTTAACAATTTTAGGAGGACAAACTGGTGTCTACGACATTGAAGATCTTGTATCTGTGCTGGAAGCTGAAAATGCCATGAACATCTGCGTTATACAGATGCCACCAGAATTACGTTATGCAGATTTTATGGTGATCGCGAGTGCACGATCTGCTAGACATATTGCAGCCATGATGGAATATGTCAGAAAGCTGGTTAGTTAAACGTTCTCATTTTTTAAATTTTACTAAAAACGCTTTAAAATTTTAAAATTTTAAAATAATTTTAAAATTTGACTTTTCTCAGTATAAAAAGAAAATGAATAAGTCCGATAAAGTTGCAAACATACAGGGTGCAAATAGCAAAACCTGGTTGGCTTTAGACATGGGTAAGCTCCTGATTCGAATCATGAAATTAATTTTACCCAAGAAGTAATTCTCTTGTTGAATTTTCAGGGAATATCGTGCTTCACCTGATGTTACCTGAAGAAAGAAGTAAATATGACATCGAAACACTTTGGGCCGTCGGTGAAAAGTATGATGATAACAGCGTCAAACCCCAGGACACAGTAGCAAATACTTTGCAGACACATCTCAAGTTTTTGGAATCGTGGAGACCTTTGCGAGAGGAAAAAACAATTTAGTAATTATGAATTTTCACGAGTGTTATTAATGAACCATTTTTAAAATCGCATGAAATAAACTAGGTTAATACATTTATAAGAAACTCGGCGTCATTTTCTATCGTGATTTAAAACCGAAATCTTAGTTTATTCAGAAATTTTATATGGATTTCACCCAAATTCGGAACTTTTTAAGTATACTCATTGTTGACCGAAAAAGATATTCAGGGTGGCCACAAAATTTTCGTTTTCAATTACCCTGACCAAAACTTACTCGTTAATGCATGTCAATTTTTTTGTCATAATGAAAAATAAAATAACAATTGCAATGAGAAGCTAGGCTAAATACTAGATTTTGTTAAAAGTCTAGCTGAAGAGGATTGGGAATGGAACTGCTAGCAGACTGAGTGCAAGGCAAGCATTTTGCTTTCATTTGGGAAAATTTCCCTGACTTTTCCATGAACCTGTGGCCACCCTGATTAGAAAATTTTAATGATTCATGGGGTTTATATTATGGATAAATTTCCAATTTTTTTAATGCGAAAATGTCCTGCTTTAACCAAAATTTAAACATGATGAAGCAGACGTCAGTAAATATAACGCAATGACAGTTTTAATAGCATTTATAGTATTAACATAATTATCAAACAAATGTCACTTTATCTCTCAATATAATTTATTGCCCCAATTGGGGAAATCCCTTAACTGCCAGTCGTTCTGTAGCACAAAGACATTACATATCAGAAATAATTAGTGTCAATTCTCATCATTTACGAATTTACAGTGGTCATCGCCATTTCAACTGAGGCCAATTTGAAAAATGAGCCACACAAACACGGATTGCCGAAAATTTCAATTTGAAGTCCAACGTTTTTACTAGGCATGACGTATACATAAAATATAGTGAAACCAATGGCCCTACCAATAAGGCTAACATGATGACTCTAAGATGCATAAGAATATATGGTGAAGCTAAAATTAACTTATTTGATCCTACTTTAATCTTTCCTGCACATTAAAAAATAAAACTTTAGAAGTTTTGATCTAATTATGGCAAAATTCAGAAATGAACAGAAACTGAAATGGATCAATTTCATGAATCTTACCATATGTCAGTTTAGCTATAATAATTTCCCTGTATCTGCATAAAGCTCGATTTCCAATAGGCTGCCTTTCTAGCTGGTGCAAGAAATTGTTCTGCAACTATGATTGACATCGTTTTCCTGATATCCAACGCATAAATACAACGACCCAACGCCAAACATTTGGCCAGGTCACATTTTGAGCTCAATCGAACAGATTGCAGTCACACTCATTTTTATTTAAAATAAAGATTTTCTATAATTATAATTTTACTAACAGAAATCTTATTAAGATCATTTTTAAGCGAGGGGAGGTTAGAACAGCATAATCAACGATTTTTTTTCAGGTGTTTTATATATCTCTTTCGATACACAACTCTTAGACTCCCCACAAAAGATGCACATTTGGACAGAAACATTCACACCGACACACATGCACGCGCACAACTCTCGCATGCAACTTAAAGAGCGTATGGGATTTTTACATACAGAGTTAAATTCAGTGCGAACAACTCGCACGACTGTATACTAGGAATTTCAGGGCAAACTTTTTTTTACTACAGTTAAGCCAACTACAGCAAACCAAGAGAGATGGAAAGCATTTAAGGGGACGACAAAATCGAGGCAGCAAGAATATTACAACCATCAAATGTTGATAAACATTTTTCAGATACACTGTGCTACATTAATGAATGATCCAGAATTAAGTGGAGGCTATACTGCAATGTCAAGCAGAAGTTTGGTGGTTTTTCAGAGTAATTTGAAAAAACCGTGCAGGCAATCGGGCTGAAAAATGTGTAACCAATTTAACCATTTCCATGAGTCAGTAACCCTAAAAATCCGGATATAACGAAAAAACCAATTTATTATATTTAGCATCGTATCATCGAAACACATTCTATTTAGAATTGATTCTTGAAATTTTTAATTACCGACCATAGATGGCCCGGTGTTTCGAATAGAAATCAAAACTTTTGCAAGACAAATGAGTAAACATATTCCAATATTAATGGTTTTTTCTACTACTGCATAAAAAAACGTCATTTAAGATCCACCATTTCTTCACATTTTAACCCCGTCACGTGAGCGATATCGGGGGAAAATAAACATCGAGCAATGAAACATGGGAAATCATAGACTTAGTTCACACTATATATATAATCTGTTTCCCTAATGGTAACTAAAAGACGCATTTTCGAGCTGCGAATCAATACTAAACGTGCAATAAGGCAAATTGTTGCATACGCTCACTGTAATCGACTGACAACAAATACATTTTGCAATCCTACCCGCAGAAATCAAAGATGGCGGCAACGCAATCTCAAGACGTTTTCGAACACATTACATTTTTCAACCTTGGTCAAACATTCACTGCCTCTAAGTGGACGTTAGCGTAGATACCAGCAACAGTTACATTTTTGTAAGAGAAATTGGGATAAAACACTAAAGTTTCCACAACTTTTAGTCACATTTTCTAAAACCCTGGAACAAAATAAAAAAAAAGTAGATTACTGTTAAATTTGGGTTAATTTTGAGAAAAACGCAGATCTGTTGCGTCAATACCATTTAGAAATTCAAAGAAAATAGTCACCAAGAAGCTGAATGTTCAACGTCAATTTTGTGCTTAAAATAAACGTTAATTTATTTGCTGCACATTAATGTGTAAATTATCATATCGCAGAACGATTCAGCAAGGCCCGTAACTTCATTTTCTCACAAATGATACCATTGAAAGTACACACGCTGACATTCCTTTTAAAATAAGAAAGCTCGTAAACTTTGGAAACAATATCAGACCTTGTTAATACGCAACGCGTTGGATTAGGAACTAATCTAAATTACAAATCTTAAAAACCAAAACAAAACATCAATTTTAAGCTACTCGTTTCTGCAGAGACTGTTCCCCCTTTTTCCATTCCGACTTTAGCGACAATAATTACAACGAATGAAATCGTGGCTGGCCAATTCGGGGGGTTCTCGCATACATCGTAATAAAACAATCTCGAAAGACCTTTTTAATCTGAAATTTGAAAGATGATGCTGAGAATGCCATTGTCTTAACTTAAAGTAACATTTGTGGCTCTCGCATTTGCATTGCCTTCCAAAACAACACTTGTTTCTTTATAAAAACAATAATAAGTACTAGATTTAATTCCAGAATGAAACGCCAATGAAGTCCACATTCTTTGAATTTACCATTTTTTGGAAAAATCCTCGAGTCAAACTAAATGCGGCTAAAAATATTTGCCCGTCTGGAAAATCCAAGTGAACTTGAATATTCAAGGGCTTGGTTCTCACCAAATTTGCAGTGAATCTAAGATTCAACAGTTTTCGTAATGCAAAACAACCCTGGTTATTAATGATGTGGATCAAATCTCTCACCGAAATCATCAATTACCGATATAACAAGTACTGACGTGGGAAGAATTTCTCTCCATCGTACAATTAATTCAACCCCACTTCCAAACTTAAAATAGTATGCGGGAATTGCGTAAAAAATGAATGGAATTCCTGTTCCATTTCACTTTCCACTTTCATTCATATTGAAAAATAAGCACGGAAAGATTGCAATGGTTGGAAACTTTGACAAAAGAGCAGATGAAACAATTCCACGTCGGAGAGAAAAAATACCACACGTAAGGGTTATTTATACCTAGAGGTACTTTCCAAATTTTTATCAAAGCTGCTATTGAATTTAGGATTAACTTCACGAAATGCAGAGCATCAGACCATCCAGAAACGAGAATTTTGCGTAGCAGCCCCGCAGTGGCATAAAAGCAACAGATATGAAGATTTCGAATCAAAGCGATATATTCACAGCGAGATGTAAAAGGGGTTATAAAGCAAAAAAAAAAAAAAAAACAACAAGAAACAGTCATAACCCGTGCATTCACAGACACACGCTAACTGATATGGGCAGCCTGTCGCAGCATTCTTTCCCACTGCCTTTCAAACATTGAACCAAGATACGCACGCTAGCAACAACCGAACCGACTCGTTATTTTAGCAGATTCTCAGTTTCACTTTCATTTACTAAGCATTTTTTTTACACACACTCATCACGCTGCAAAAAAATAAGAATTTCTATCATTATACCCTTCATTGCTGTACAACAACAAACTGCCATTTTTGTATTATTTGATTGGGAGGGACAATGGTCATTGTAACGAGGACAAAAAGAAATAATGCACATCCCACATGAGCATTCGGAGCTCGACCATCAGAAGCACACTCATCACGCTGCAAAAAAATTTATACTGCAAAACCAAAATTAAAAAAAAAAAGCGGCGCGGAGACTATTGGTGCTGCATTCCCTCGTGTCGCTAATGGAAGCGGTGTTGGCGTTCATCGAATTTCTCCCCAATTCGGCCAAATCGAAAATATTTTACAGCATGTTGCGGCACACAATTTCTACGGACTGTCGTAATAGTTGAATACTTTTTTAAAAGACATCTAGCGGGACGGGGGAGAAAAGAGAAATCTTACGAACGGGTATAATACGTTGAGAGCGCGGGGATCATCAGCTGTGTAGGGACGGGAAAGAGGGGATTTGCAAATTCACTATATTTACAATTTGCACAAAAAACTACCAGGCTAAATAATCAAAACGCAAAATGTAGACGTGACCCTGCTCGCCACCTCTTGAGTGTTCGTGACCGACCGCGTCTCTACCTTTACCCATAACTATTCCCCCGGTCTCCAGTGGCAAGAACGTTACACGTTTGTTACTGATAAGTATTTGTTTTTTTTGGCATTTTTTTTTCTGAAACTTAAGACATCGAAACCCAACACTGGTTATCGGACGCATTTCAGTGAGTCTCCCTCCCAGCGAGTTTCCATTTGCAGGTGGGTGGGGTGGGGGAATGGGAAACAAAAACCTGGTTAACTCAGTGGTCAACGTTAATCGGCTGTAAATATCAAAAGTGCAGCGTGGAGGGATGGTGCAGTATTTTCGGACATCTCACCGGGATGCCGAACGCGAGTGAGCGCAGCGCCCCATTCGTTGACGCGTCTCGTACGCAACAGCGTCCGATCAACGGAGGCGTCGAGTGGGTCATGTGGTACATTTCGCGCCAGAGATACATTTAACCCGCAACTAGTCCATTTTTTTTGTTGTTGACTACGCGATAGTTGATTTAGGCACTTTCACCACCCATTGTCACGAACGTTAGTGCGGAAGAAAACTGAAATAAGAAAAAAAAAATTGGTAGTTCTGTACGGATGCGCGAGGTTTCTTTCTGAGAGTCAGTGGGTTTCGACTATAAAATCTTCAGTACTTCTCTTCATTTACACAGAATACTTCCGCGGTGGACACGAATCGCATCGAACTAACTTCGAGCTGTCGCTATTGTTCGCGAAAAAGTTCACGAGGTGGTGGGTGGCTCTGCAAAACTCAATGACGCGACGTTGGGTATGTGGAATTATCAAAAATCCATTCTCCAGCTCGATAACCACGATTCGGGAAGGTTCGTGTCATAAATAAAAAATTCGGCATCTCCCAAGCAAACGTCCCGAAGAGGAGATGAAGCGAAGAAACATTCCGATAGCACATCCAGAAAACAATTATGAAGGGAGTGCTACGAGTGCGGGGGACTGAAGAAGTAAAGAAAAAACGGGGAAAAAAACGGAAAAAAATATTTAGGCAGGTAACCATCTCCATCCACTCATGAGTTATAGGAATGTGGCCATGCCACAACATCAAAATACATCCTCCACACACTCTTCCAGACCTTTGAACTACAGTCAACCACTTCTCAAAAGGCTCAGCGAATGACGCTAACGAGGATGCGTTGAGTGTTTCAGAACTCAAAAACAAGTGTTCCAAGTGCGACACATTCCCATACTAGGTCTAAGTGTATCTCGTGTGCGAGTGTTTTTATCGAACAAAGATGCCAACGTCAATGTTTCGTAAAACAACCAACTTGTTTTAGTTTTTTTTCTTTCTTCGTATATAGTCACCCCCGGTTGCGGTGGCTGTTTTCAGTGTTTTTTACTTTGGCGATTTTGGGCGCATCAGTTCTCGTTCCTTTCTTCGGTCTCGTTGCTCATCCCGAAATTCCATCTCAGCTTTTATTGTCCGGTTTTTTCGAGGGAACCTGTCACGATCACTGGCAAATTTATCACGTTGCTGCTGCATCTGCTGGGGTCCTTTGAAAGAGTCCCTGGGCAATCGTCCATCCTTCGGAAGTGCATTTCCTGCAAATTGAAGAGAAAGAGATAAAAGGTGGGGTTTTCAACAATTATAGCTTGCTACAGATCTAGCATATAGCTTTGCAAATAATTTTTGCTACTAGCTTGTCTTGGCCAATTTTCTCTGGCATTTCCACCACTAACCACAATTGACAATGAATCCATGTGCCCTTTATGCTCTGGCATATTCTAAGATTCTGTATTGTATAACATACAGGAACAATGTACAGTAAATGTGCGTTTTTTCGACGCCAAAAAGCAAAAGGTTATTATGGACAGGCTTTTGAGCTCTAGATGAGGTCAAGTGGGTTGTTATAAAAATAATTTTGACACAGTGTCTCCTGAACATACAGTACACGATTCCCAGAGTTCAGCAAAAAAAATATTGCATGAAAAAGATAGGTCTGAAAAATTAATAAAGGAAATTTTTAAAAGTAACTGACGTTAGTTGAGTAATCAGAGAACAAGTAAGGATACTATCCGGCCTTACAACTTTGACCAATGATGGCGAAATTAAAAGATGAAGCCACAAAATCAAAAATTTTTTTTTTTAGAAAAATAAAGGTATCACTCTCATGAAAACAAAAAGGCTGGAACACACGAGGTGTTTTTAGGGTGCCAAATTTCGCCCGAAAATCACCTGTTTGTCTGTGGAGACGATAGTTTCGACAGAAAAATGAGAAAAATTGGAAAATTATCCATGTTTCAATGTCTGACAAATTTAAAGAAATGCTCAC
This sequence comes from Megaphyllum sjaelandicum, assembly GCA_034698745.1. NCBI lineage: Eukaryota > Metazoa > Arthropoda > Diplopoda > Julida > Julidae > Megaphyllum > Megaphyllum sjaelandicum. Next base: position 11,479 of record JAQGBX010000442.1, on the reverse strand, counting down.
GAGGTCCACCATTTGGTTTGGGAACTGTAGTTAGCGTGGCCATTTCCCGCTCCCTGATTCTTCGCTCTCTTTCTTGGATTTCTTGCTTTTCCTTTTGCTCCTGGGCAAGTTTCTCCACCTTTTCCTTGGCTCGCTGAGCCATTTGTGCATAACTTAGTTTAGGCATGGAATCCTGACAATTTAATTATAAAGTTTACGAGATGAGCAAAAAGCGTACAACACACATTTGTCATATTACCATCAATGCAAATGAAGGAATAACAGCCTTACCGAATAACTGTTGTTGGTCGTTAGGATGGCGACTGACTTGGTGGCATTGGCAACTGTATTGTTACTCATGTTGGTATTTAGAGCATTCGAAATTGATTGTGACGCATTCATTGCTATCTTTCTGTTGGAATTTGTCGTTTCCTGCATCACCAGTGTTGGTGACGTTCGAGTTCCAACAGTGTTGTCGGGACCAACTGGAGTGGCAGCATTCTGTAACCTCGTCACTGGTGAGGATGGAGATTGGCGGACTTCCATTGAGGAAGGTGGCGCCATGGCCGGTGCACCATTTGGGCTACCCTGTTCATCCGCAGAGCTGAGGAACTCATCCGTTTTGGTTGCTTTGTCAGCGGTTGACATATTTCTACACCTAGGACTAGATAAGAACAAACAAATATTATGAATGCCATAAAATACCAAAAATGGCAAAGTGGTGAATATTGAAAATATAATGCAATTCAACAATAAAATGGCACCCGTAAATCATAGAGCACATGAACAAAGAGGTGTATGGAAAACCTAGTAAAAAACAAACTCTACAATTAAATCTATGCCTTTCAGGCAAATATTATTGGCCTTCATTCAGCCAAATAGGCACTGAAAGACTGGGTAGCTAGCTAAGATAACAGTTTATGACAAATTAGATAATTTGCAACACAAAAGTAATTAAAAAAATTCATCTATACTGTGGCACTCACATTGGAGAAGGAGGCGGAGAAACGGAGGTGAAAGAGGAAGTAAAGGCATCTCCATTGGTAAGTACAGAGGTTTCGTTGACTGCTGGAGAGAAAACTGGAGAAAGAGGCGCAGAAGTTTGAGTTTTGGTGTCACGAGTCAATGGCTTGGCTGTGCCTTTCACCACATCAGACATACGGTTCTCGAATATATCTGCTTCAATACTGGAGGGGTCCTAAAGTGAACAAGAGTTAAAACAAGGCAATGAAGATAAAATGGAAGAACGAAACAAAATGCGATGGATACAACACTAACGCTACTTACTGCTGTACCAGGCAGAGGAGGGAACGAGGCAGCTTCGAGATCAAACTTGGGCAATATCTTTGATTCTTTGGTCACCATGCTTGATTTGGGTTGTTCTGGCCTCTGCTATACATTATGAACAAAAAGTAAGATCATAAAAGAAACTAAGTTTGTCGCAATAGTTTACATATTCCAACATTGTGGAGCTAAAAAGAGCAGCGAACATAAGCCTCTTTTGGTTATCATTGAACAGAATTATTGACAGTACACGTTAACTATGACTAAACCCAATGGTAGATAATAAGGCCAAGTGATAACAAGATAACAACTTCCAAGTAAGCTTTCAGTTTTTTTTGTTTTGTTTCTTTGTGCAATGCCTAAGAGCATGAACGAAACATCAACAGTTTCCAAATGCTCAAAAAATAAAAGCCCTAACTGAATTAACAAGTGGCACGATAAAAAAGTAAAGAAGCGTCAGTTTAAATTCAACCCAAAAATTTGAATGCGCTCCTGATCAGAAATTAATTTAAAATGTTGACCAGGGCGGGCTAGTGTTCGCCACCTTTTAAACTGAAGTTACAAGTTGCAATACTTACACTTCTAAGGGTGGCAGGATCTTCGTCTTTCTTCCTACGCCTGTGACGAGAACTATATAAATAATCACGAGAAAACCGTGTACAGCAAGCAGCACTCGCTAACAACTGTCACTTGTCTGATTGGTTCGGAAAAATGGCGGGTAAAAGCACACAGGACCACAGCTCATATTCCACTACATGTACTTTTTCATGCCTCCACGTTATTTAAAGACCAAACCAAAAGGTTGCGATGAAAGCACGCACAACTTTTAACACTTAAAAATATTAACACAGCAACATGCCAGGGCATGAGAAGAGCAAAAAATTAATGTTGATTCAAGCGCCACATTCTAGGACCCAGACCAGCAATCGCTCAGAAATTAAACGATCGTTTGACCGAACCATTTCAACTAAATATCCCATAAACAGTCACCACGAAGAAGTTACCCTCCGGGCAAAACATTTTCATAAAATGAAAATAAAAAGTATATGAACGTCAAGCGAAAAGAGCAATCTCCCATCAGTGTTTGTTTAGTGAAAAAAGTGCATCAAGCGAGAGCGTTTTTTTCATTCAAGAATTGCAAAATCTACATTGGTACTCCCAAAATAGTTATGGTCAACTGTATTCAAGCGAAAATGACTAGATTTATGTATCATGTCGAAGAACTTCCTTTTCGAACGTGAAATTTAATGCAGCAAGAGAAGGAAAGCAGAATGAAAAGCGGATCAGAGAAAGTTTTAAAATTGCCCGAAACGTTACAATAAACCTGGCTTAATTTCTATTACATGTTGCATTAATGGGGCTAAGTGAGGCTACAATAACAACAACAGAAGCACTGAAATAAATGAAAGGATGAGCAGGAAAATGACTACATTTTCTCTAAAACTTAATAACCGAGTAGGTTCTGGACACTACGAGCTATTTTTCAAATACTTTTAAATCGACCCTGCTCATGAACATAGTACATTTTCAAGCCACGAGACTACGCTATTCATTAGAAGATTTTATCATTACTGGGGCCAGCCAGCCAGTCCTGTACTTCCAGATCTGATTTTAAAAATCAGTTTTAAAATCGGCCCCTAAACCTATTCCTTCTCAGCCTGGAAGTAAAAATTAACGAACGTAACCAAGCGGAACGTTTATTCGTTAAAATGTTTAAGACCAATCAACAGCAATTATATACAGAATTTATCGATCTGTTACGTTTAGTACAATCAAATAATTTCTGAGTGGAGTCCGTTAACGTTGAAAAATTCTTACTTAAGACATCGAACGTGCTTGTAAATATAAACATGCACACAACATTAAAGGTGCCGAGTTACTCGATCAAAATTACAACTTTATAAGTATTTGAACAACAAGTACTGATTAGTTTATATATTTTAATCTATAACTGTCCATTTGAAACTAAAAGTGGGCTAACTAATCATAACACGAAATGAAACTGCTAAAAAGATTAGTAGCAAACCTTAAATAGTTTGTGATCAGGTCAGGTTTTCCTAGAGCAAATATTGTTCTAATTGACATTTAGTTGAGAAATTTACGTAGACATTGCTAACAATCGCATAGTTTTAAATTTTCCCTCAGTTGTCAGCCAGAAATGAATAAAGTAGAGTTTACTAAAATTTGGGAGTTATTCACAAGACAATGGTCGGTGATGCAAAAATAGCAGAATTCGAGGACAGTGGGGATCAATGAATGAAGAAATGACAAAACTTTGATTGCTTAATTCTAGTTGTTGCGCAGTTTTCTAAAGTTTGACTTCCAAAAACGGTGTAAATTTTCACATGAAAAATTCGCATCTACCACCACTGAGTTCACCGTTTGGCGACAATTTGAGAACTAAAAAATGAGCAGCCAGCTAAATATGCAGCACACACAGTGCAACTCTTGCCCATTGTGAACAGTAAATGAGCTAGTTTATATTAAAAACATTGACTAGTAGCAAAAATGTAGAGTTCATCAGGGTTAGTATAAGCAAGCTATTTAATTGTCAGTTTACGGGTTCCATATTTTTTTCCGGTCTTTTAGTTCACACACTGTCATTAGTTGGTAGATGCGAATATAGATAATTTATTTCTGGTTCGGAAATTAGTGGCATTGTAAGCAGCAGATTATATGGATGTAGTTGTTAAAGAAGCCAATGGGTTTGTAAAGGATTAGTTGCTTTTGCTCCAGAACAGCTTATCACCGACAAGCTGAATAGCAACAGCTGAGCGAGGTTTCATTCAGACATTTCAGCTGCTTTGCTTAGCAGCTGTCAATCGACAGCCAAAATGTCGCATTGTCTAATCAGAAAAATGAGATAAAAACTAGCAAACAGGGAAGTGAAGCCCATTATGCGCCAGAAGTGAAAAAGACTAGTTAATACGGTTTACTCACTTAAAAACAAGCAAAGACAGTGAGAATGACAATTGCATTGACCACCAACGAGATAGAGAAAAGTTATGTCAGGCACACGCACATACAAACAAGTCTATATTCAGCTCCGAAACGGTCAAAGATCATTGGCAGAGAAGATGAGGGGGTGAAGGGGACATTTAAAAGTAAGACAACAGTCAGCAAGGAACGGTTGAAAACTTTTCGATTTGTTTCTTACCGGGGCGGCAGTTGGGATCCTGGAGGGCCATCAGATTGTTTACATAGAGCAGAGGGTAAAGTTTGTGTGGTATCTTCCCTCTTCTCGGCCATTGCAGCACAGGACACTGCGGCGGGAAGGGCTTCAGCGGGGGAAGGTGGAGTTGTGGTGGAACTGTTAGTAGCGACATTCATTAGTGCACTGCTGTTGGAATGAAACGGCGAGCAACCAGAAGGGGCGACGCCCCCACCACCGTCACCGCAATTGCTTCCCTCCCACTTGGAATGGTTACTATCAGCGCTGGGTGGCCTCGGCCCTTTTTGCGAATGCACTAACACGCTACTCGGCATTATGCCAGAAACCGTATGACTTCCGAGACGCACTTCTGGCCTATCCACGATCAACTGGCTGCGAGAATGACCCTTTTGATTCCTGCAAAAGATGGGGTGAGATTCTCGGCTGGTGAAAAACCAAAGCGGCTTCCCTTTGCGAAACTTTCCACCAGATCAAAACTGTCCCTGAACTCGTGGCACCGAATCGTTTTTTGCTCATTATCCAAAAGAATTTCCGAGAGCCAAAACCCTCCCGAGGGCGATAAAAAGCATTTTTAACTTGTGAAAAATTCCCACAACGGAAAGCTTCAATATACATTTCCGCATAAAAGAATTAAACGAAGTCATGTTACGATGTTTCTACATTTCGAGAAAAAATATTCACGAATTTTATTCATGTCAAGGGAATCTCTATGCTTTTCATCTTTCCTAAACAGGTTATAGGCTTAAGTTTATTAAGATTTTGGCATCAATTACAATGAACTTGCCAGCAAAGAACGATTTCTGCAGAGTTGACAGCTCCAAAGAGGTGGATAAGCTTACGAGTGCAACAGCTTTCGAGAAAAACGCCTATGCCTGAATATTAGGCAATGACTTGGTAACCATGTCAACAAGCTGATTTTTTGTTAAGCATTTCATTGGTTAAACTGTCTAATAATACTTCAGCATCAATTATCAATTTAGAAATGTTTGACATGTTTAAAAAAATACACGATCTCAAGAAATTAAAGGATCTCAATCTCTTTGACACCTCGACGACAAAACTAACCAATGAATAATTAAAAACTTTCAGAGACTAATTCAAATGCAGATTTCTTGAATCCTTTTTGTTTATGACCATATCATTTCTAAAGAATCATGTTACAAGAACAATTTGGTAAATCACACTTCCCATAGGATGTCAGACTACAGGCTGCGTGTATTATGTAAAGTACAAGAAACGGCAAGGCAATGAACATTTAAAAGTACATTAGTTCACTTATCACGTGTACACATACTGAATTTAGTCTAATACATTTAGGAGTTGCGGGAGATGATAAGCCATTATTACAGAAATATCGTTGCAGTAACCATTGGTCAAATTTATGCATGATCCGTGAACAACAGTAACGACAGGCATAACATCCATTCGAGCTAACCACAACCTACACCTAAGACTTGTCTTCACTAACCGATTTTAATCAATTAGTTTCATGGGTCGGAAACAGCAACAAATCTAGATTCTATGTCAACTATCAAGCGCTAATGCAATGGGAGCTTAGATAACAGAGAATGCAGTTGACCAATTTTTTGGGAGCACCAAAGGGGAAATCTTGATTACGAACCAACTATAATTTATAAACTCAAAGAGATGAAAAATACACCAAAAACTTCGTCTTTTCTTACCTTGGCCTTGCTGCAAAATTATGCCTACTCGGTCCATTGGGTTTGAATGCAGCCTGCGGGGCCAAACCATTGATGGAAAAAACCTGTTAAAAGTAATCAATGACTTCACTGTAATATCGTGAAATAAACATTGTCGATATCCTAATACACTTGTATTATAATAAACAACGTTACGTTTGAAATTTTGATAAATTAATACCTTCACAAACAAAATTGGATGTTTGGGAGTACTTATTTGTGGAAAATTTAATTAATTCTTATCCCTCAGTGATCTGCCACAAACAGTCATTTATAATTAGAGGAGAAATGGATATCACTGCCACAAAGACTTATCTCCGAGAGCCAAATGGGATCATCTATACTGAAAGAGTGGGTCCGCAATGAATACTTACTGAACCAATGTCGCAATATCCCGAATTGGCTGGACCCCAAGTCTGAAGAACACTGGGGGGATAAAAAGGAGGAAAAGCCTAGAAGAAAAATTAAAATTGTGAGAAATGTTCTGCAGGGCAAGCAGCAATTGGTTTGAGGAAACTCACATAGACTGGTAGCTGCTGACTATTATAGCCTAGGCTAGACACATGTGCGTGTGCAGAATAGGCAAGAAAACGTTGGGTGGCTTGCTGCTGCGGTTGTTGAGGAGGTTGTTGCTGCTGGTGCTGTGGTTGTGGCTGTTGTTGCTGCTGTGGCTGAGCTGGTTGTTGGTACACATTATTATCCACAACTGTCCTATAACCATTCTTTGGGATATAAGCAGTTCTGGCGATTGGCTTGGCTTTGATTCTTGCCTATTGAAAATAAAAGGATAAAGATCTTACAAACAGTTATATCCATCACATTTTTAGCACAGAAATTAAGTTTTACAATGTCGCAACCTGCTCTTAAATGAACCAATGCATACATTACATGACCTCCGTTAACAAATAAAACTTTCTCACCATGATAGACTTTCCTTGAAAGGTTATCACTTCCTCCCTCAAATATCGATAGGCCTTTTGAGCATCGTCATCAGAATCAAATGTCACGTACCAACTGTTGTTATGAGCAAATTCGCAACTCACAAATTTAGGACAGTGCTCCCCTTTAAAAAGTGCTTCGACTTCCTAAAACATGAAAATGAGAAGTAGCCACATAACCTATCGATTTTCTACAACGATCTTTGACAAACAGCATGTTAAATGAAAGTCAACTGAATAACCTGAAACATAGTAGAAAACGTCAGTGCAACAATAGAAAATCTCCAGAACAGAATGCTATGACAAGTCTTATCAAGATAATTTGTAATAGCTTAGATGATTGAGAGTTTGTCTTACCGCTAATGGTGTACTTTCAGCAATTTCTCTGAGAATGACGATGCACCTCTTGTGGTTAGGTCGCACTTTTTCGCCCGCATCGTCCACTTGTACATTTGACGACTCGCGCAATACTTCCACGATGAGATTTAAGTCTTTAGTCAGTTTCTTGATCTGATTGAAGTTAGCGACAGTCCATATGGGCACATACTGGTCGCTGTCCATTTGTGACAGTAGATATGAATCGTTGGCTAAATTTTCCCTGTTAATAGAATTTTATTGATTTAAAAATCCATACCTGTATAACAAAGCAATTGACCAGTGAAACATGTAACATATGTAAAAACAACTTCCCAAATCCATGTATATATCTAAAAAATAGAAGCACAGTCTACAAATGGCCTTGGATGAATGACTGACTTAACAGAAGTATCATTCTAACAATTTACTGAACCAATTAAGCAGACAATTGAATTCCCTACTGCAGTATATGCACTTCAGTATGATAACCAAATTAGCCAGCACAGGAAAATCTCATGAACCCGGCGACTAACCTCGAGAAATAATATTCCAGCTGTTGCGTGAGCATTGCTTTGAGTTGATCCATGGCCATGGCTCCATCCCTCTGATCTTCACTGGGAGACACGACGACGTTGGCGCCGCTGTCACTCTGACCATCGTCCAAGGGCTGCAGCGTAGGAGAAGGCACCGGTGTAGCACCAGCGAGTGAATATACTGCGGAGGACGCGGGGCTGCCACCAGTTGCGGATTCAGCAATTGGCAATGTCGGCGGACCGTTCGTTGCATAATCTGATGCCGACATGACGACACTGGACAAGTCAGCTGAGGGGCCTGGAGTTGCAGGGGTGAACACAGTTCTGTGTAATCTCAACTTATTAATGTCGCCATTTATGTATTGAAAGCCTATAAATTAAAACAAAAGATGTTATAAATATGACAAAAAGAGGCTGACTGTGTTATCTGGGTTGGGATCTGATTTCAAACTGATATAGTAGAAACGGGCAATCCAAAGTCAAAAACGCTCAGGGGAGAGTTATAACAAATGCAGCAGAAATATAACAGTGAGGCAAGTCCGAAACTATGTCTCGGCAACTTTGCAAACCAATTTCCACATTAAAGCCAGTTTTCAAAAATAATCAGTCAATGACCATCAGACAAAAGTGTTAAGCTTATGACCTACTAAATAACTATTCGATCAATGTCATGATAGATTATAAGACCAGTCTAATATTCAACCTTTATCCTACAAAAATGAAAAAAATTCATTTATGCAAAATACATGTAGGCCTACGGTTAAAATGTGTTTAATTAAACACTAGTAATTACATATTTCAATATGCATTTCACAAAATGCTAAAACATTTGTGGTAACAGGCAATTTAAAAAGATACACGAGTAATGTGTCCAAATTTCCTCATACATTCTTAAATTTTACATTTAGGTCACGACCGTATTGTCTTCTGCTCAAGGGTGACATCGCATTTATGCGCGTAAGATCACCAATGTCTTTCAGAACAAAAGGAAGTAACCACAAATAGTTATTAAATTAAGAACATTTTGTTTAAGGAGTTGTTTAACGAATATTTCCAAATTGGAAAGAAAATTTCAGAAAACTCCATACATCAATTTTCAAAAACATTATCGTCATACCAGAGAAATGGACCACCAGACTACCAGAGGTATGACCAAGTACAATTAATGCTTATTTTTAGAAATAAGAATCTACACTATCCGAAATTTAATTTTACAGTTATAAAACTAACATCGACTTAAATTTGGTCTGCAGTATAATCACTATTGCAGTATAGTGCTATTAATTTTGCCCAACATCTGAGGAAATCGTTACTCTAAACAAATTCTCGTTTTCCCTAAGTAAGTTTCAACTTAGAAAGCAAGTTGTTGCGAACATTACAAGAATTAGATAACCATGGCTGAAAGGTAAGAATCAGTAGAAAAACTATGTTTGATAGAACAATTCGCTAAAATAAATTGAACACATGGTCATAACTAGTGCATACGCAGGTGTTCTATTTTAATTATTCTTGACTGCAAGCCACAGCACAACATACGTATACTGTGCTGCAGGATTCGAAAATGGCAAGAATTTTATAAAGGGAAGTTAATTTTGCAACAACAACGTCTGTTGTTAGTATATATTGAGAAAATTTTAACCAAAAAGAAAGCATATTGGAAGCTACACTACCGAGTTGGCATATATACGAAACAGTGAGCGATTCACCGATACATGTAGAAAGGAAAAGTTTGCCTAAATGGAACCAAAAAAAAAAGAATACTGGGGTTTGATCAGCAAGACAGCGCAGGAATACGAAGTTGCTAAACTTTATTCCTATCTAGATGGCCCATCATAGATCACTGTTGCATGATGTCAAGAGGTACAATTTTTAGCCAGCTTCTTAGTAGTACAATTTACCTTTCGAGCATTCCTAAACGAGTTCAGTGTGATGCGATGGTCAACGATTGTTCACGAAGTTTATGGAAAACTTTTTCCAATCTATTTAATATTGCAAATTCTGATTATTGGCCTCTTCACTAAGTTAAATGTATAAGAACAATACATTAAATTAAAGGTGCTATTTTAGTCGTTTGTTTCCAATAAGCAAAGGCAATGATGGCATAACTAGCTCGCAGTACAAGGTATTAAAGTTCACATTTTACTTGATAGGTACGGGTTACAGATTATGCAATATTTGCACGTGTATATACAAAGTGCACAACATGAAACCATACAATTATTAGAATAGAAAGAAATTAAATGCTAACGAATATTTCCCTTCAAATCCCTGATGCTACACTTATGCAATTTACATTAAGTAAAAGCTTGTCTATGTCAGATTTTATGACAAATTCTCAGCCTCAGAGCAGGAAACATTGATTTCAAAGATGTTTTTACGTGCAACACCCTATTTTACACCCGTTGGGAGTGCTAGAATTGCAACAAACTAACTGCACTGTAGACGACACTTAACAGCACTTCTACACAATTATCAAACACTGGGAAATCCCAGCTTTAAGCTAAAACAGCTGTTTTCAAAATAAATAAAAAAACTTAATGCCCGCGATCTCCTCCAAGTCGTTAGAGATACGCGTATGGGGAAATTAGTTTGAACGAGGAAACATCATTTACAGGGTTATCATCGCATAGGTGAACATTACTCAACGCGTTAGTTAATTTTAAGTTAACGTGTTTTCCCAAATTACCCGCAGCTTATTATTATTACATCCTAGTCTCAAAGCAGGAAAGCTCTTAGATCGTTCCCGAATGTAGGACGAGCCTGCTCGGAGGTTAGGATTTTACCTTCGACTTAGCGCGAGTAGACGGGCCCCTTTTACTCGAATTGGTTCTGCGCCCAATCTACCGCTCGTTTAAAAATAAAGCTAAAAATCTCGTTATCAGACTAAAAACACTAAATTATGTTTATCAGGAGAAAAAGTAACCGAAGCCACGTTCGCCTACCAGTCCAACTACACCCACGGACCAGCACGCGAGCGGCGAAATCTGAGATTCACGCACCTTCCAGCCATCGTTTTTAGAGGGGAACATCGTGTAATAAACGAACATTTTTAGTAGAATTTCGTCTCAATCGACGAAGCTGGGAAAGTAAATTCGCGAGAGTCTGCCCAACAAAACCTACGAGAGTTGACGAAAGGCGCGATTGAAGCGTAGCGAGCCAGCAGGCAGGCGTATTTATACCGCACGCCGCGATGTAAGTCCTAAAATAAGCAGGAGCATTTAAGGAAAAGACAAGAGGACCAAAAGAGGAATTTTACGCACTTAAAGAACTTGTAACGAGCTCAGCAGCAACCAGAGCGGTCGACAAGTACGTATTTTAATAAGGAATGCCTCGCGTTCCGTGGGTTTTTTTTTTTTAGAAAAGGAGAACAGATACCAATAGATACGAGTCATCGCAATACGCGTGGCCCGCTCGCTTTTTCCCTCTTTTTGTCGCGACCCGTTACCGAGTGAACATTCGCGAGCTCGATATACCCCACGTTCGCAAATTGCTGCAGAAAATAAGTATTAAACGCTC